>SEYY01001692.1:10000-55458 GCA_009176605.1 Armadillidium nasatum | reverse complement strand
AGATGGGTATTTGATTTGAAGTGTTTCTTTTAATTAAAAGGTAAGTATTCTATTTACTAATGTAAGAACAGATTCAGAGAGATTGTTTTCATTTGTTAGTATTAGTAAGTCCAAAGTTTCATTGCTAACTCATTATTATTATTATTATCATCATTATCATCATCATCATCAAATATTTTTTTTGTAGTTAATTCAATTTACATAGTTTAAATTACTTATTGGTGTGTAATATTTTTCTTATATTATATATATATATATATATATATATAATATATATATATATATATATATATATATATATATATATATATATATATATATATATATATATATATATATATATATATATATATATATATAATGGAGGAGGTGGAAGAATTCAAATATTTGGGAATGTTGGTGGATGGGAAAGAGAGAGAGAGAGAGAAGGATATAAAGAATAGAGTGGAAGGAATGAAAGTGATGGGAAGGTTAAGGGAAAATGTCAAAAGAAATTAAAGCAAAAATGTTTGAGTGTATGTGTTTGCCCTCTGTAATGTTTGAATGAGAAACATGAATGATGTATGGTCAGGTTAAGAAATAAATTGAATGTGTTTGAGATGAAAGGACTGAGAGCGATATGTGGTTTGAGAAGGTAGATAGGATCAGAAACGATAGAATAATGGATATTTGTGGATGGAGAAGGGGATGATTGATAGAGCAGAGAAGGGTGTACTATGGTGGTTTGGGCATGTGTGTAGAATGCTTGAATCCGAGGTAGAGGGAGAGGAAGGCTAAAGTGAAGATGGATGGATGGAGTGAGGGAGATTTTTAATGGAAGGAGTTTGAGTTTGGAAGAGGGGCAGGAGAGTTGTGGATAGAGGGAGATGGAGAGCGTTAGTGATTGAGAGGGGGGGGGAAAAGTGGTAGGTAAGGTGTGTATGTTCGTGTGTTAAGGAATTATGTCGGGCACCACCCCACGAAAGTGGAAAAGGTGGAAAGTGTATATATATATATATATATATATATATATATATATATATATATATATATATATATATATATATATATATATATATATATATATATATATATATATATATATATATATATATATATATATATATATATATATATATGTCAAGTTTTTAATCTTGTACATATATGCAAAATAAAATATTAAGAAAAGTGCTAAAATAAGGAAATTGAAATTTTGTGCATATTTTCTATGGTATTTCTTATGCGTATGTCTTTTTATTCCAAAGGTCTTTTGTCGCGGAAATGACATTTTACGTTAAAGCTCTTGGAAGAAGTAAGTAATTTTTCAAATCTTTTCTCGCATATTTGATTTAAATATATGTAATAATAAAATTAACTTGATTTTTGCGCTTATCATTTAGATCTACATGGAAGAGAGACAGGTTCCAACAAACAAGTTGCTAGTAAAAGCTGTGCATTATCGCTTGTAAGACAACTGTACCACTTGAACGTTATTGAACCATTTTCTGGAACACTTAAGAAAAATCTTAGTGAATGCATTAAACCTTATCCAATAGCCATTGCACCTGAATTAGAATCTCAAATTGATAATGCTTTGGCAACATTTAATGTTGAGCCAATTTGTGTGGTAATTATTTTTATTTTTTTGAACATAATTGAAAATACACGTTTTAAAAGAACTTAAATGTTTTTAAAGGCATTATAAAAACCTTTTATTCAAATCGAATGTTAACATTTTTAAAAAAAAATTTTTGCACAGGATCCAGCCAATCCTGGACCAGTTAACCTTGTATGCGATGCAAAGTTTGAGGAATTTGAACACGCATCAGCTCCCAGTGTAGCTTCTACGGTACCTTGGTCACCTCCTCAACCTAACTGGAATGCTTGGACTGCTTGCAATATCGATGAAGGACCTTTAGCAAATGTAAGAATTCCCGTAGTTAGGTATTAATATTTTGTTTATACGAATTAAGAATATTAATAAATCAAATATATAATATATATATATATATATATATATATATATATATATATATATATATATATATATATATATATATATATATATATATATATATATATATATATATATATATATAGATGTCACTTGAAGACCTCAGCTTGTCATTTCAAAATGATTTACGTATGAAGTTGCAAACAAATGTTGCTCTACAGAAATGCAATGAAAAGAGGTTTCAGCTTCCAGTGTTTGCTAGGAGACAAAACATTTTGGATGCAGTTAATGAAAATCCTGTTGTAGTTATAAGAGGGAATACAGGATGTGGAAAAACTACTCAAGTAAGTTACTTTATTAATAATACCCTTAGAGCATGACAAGAGTATATATATATATATATATATATATATATATATATATATATAATATATATATATATATATATATATATATATATATATATATATATATATATATATATATATATATATATATATATATATATATATATAGTAAAACGTGCTGATGTATCCCCATTGGGGAATAGTTCCTACTGACTTTCAAATAAAAATGGTAGCAATGATAATTATATCGTAAAAAATAGAATAGATGCAATGGTAGATTTTGCTGTCAATTCTTTGTGACAGATTTAGAATCATATGAGAAAATATGTTTTGTAGTTCAAACGTATAATTTTTATTCAGGTGTTTAAGAGTAAAAATTACTGCGTAAAAGCAGTTTGGGAAAATGTTTTAAGTTTTTATGATTAAAAAAAGAAAAGAAAAGAAAGAAACTTTATGACTACATATGATTCAAAGAACGTGATTTACCTTGTACTATGGAAAACAACTTTATCCACCTCCAGCTTCTTAAATGATAAAATCTTTATTCAAGTCCTTAAATTTACTTCTTATTTTTAAGCGAATTCTATTATTATTATTATTATTATTATTATTATTATTATTATTATTATTATTATTATTATTGTATAAATAGGGGAAGATAACTTGAAGTAAATATTTTACTTTACTTCAAATAATGATACATTGTAATGTTTCTTTCCTCTAAGGTTTGTCAATATATTCTTGATGACTACATACAATCAGGATCAGGTGCGTATTGTAATATAGTTGTTACACAACCAAGACGTATATCTGCAGTCTCAGTTAGTGACAGAATTGCGAGTGAAAGATGTGAGGAACTAGGACAAAGTGTTGGTTATTCAGTACGTTTCGAGTCTCAAGCTTCCACGTCCTTATGGAAGCATTCTCTTCTGTACTGTTGGAGTTCTACTGAGAAAATTAGAAGCAGGATTACGTGGAGTTTCACATGTCATAGTGGACGAAATTCATGAACGAGATATTAATTCAGATTTTATTTTAATTGTTTTAAGAGATATGGTAAGATTATTATTATTGTTGTTGTTTGGAACATTACATTATTTTAAGTTTATGTAAAAAAAAATAATGAATTTAACAGAAAAATGTTATAACACATATATTCAGTTTTAAAGTATGTATTTAAAATGGTAAATGAACTTATTAACAGTTGCCTAAAGCTAATAAATTTGTTCTTTGAAAATATTTTATCAAAAGAATAAAGAAACTTTATTTAATATTTGTCCTTTTATAACAAAATGTTAAGTCCTTCAATTGCTTTATTTGTTCCTTAAAGAAGAACTGTCCCTTTGGACTAAAAGTGCTGGGGCAATTTGGAAGCCTTCAACTCCTACTTTCCAATTTTGTATTCTAAAATTTAATAACTTTGCTTTAAGATTGCCCATCGCCATTTCTGCGTGCTAGATGTAGTAAATATAGTGAATATTATAAATCTAATTTAAATTTTTAATTTATTTTAATTCGGAAATACAAAATACAGTAATTGAGTTACTCAATGGAAAAAAATCGGGTGTAAATACTAGAGAAGGGAAGTACGAAAATGGATATCTTTACTAATTTATTTTCAAAGACATATTTGAAAAGAAATCATATCTTAAATGTTGGCCACTATTTAAAGAGGGAGGGAGAACAAATTTTTAGAATGGGAAACGAATTACAAAATATCAAAGCTTGTAGTGATATAAAACGTTAAAAAAAAAAAAAAAAAAATTTAATTAATCTACTATCGAAAGCTTGGTAGACTTGGATTTTCTGTTTAATTAGATAAACTACAAATAAGGCAATAATAATAGATAATTACAAAAATAAAATTTTTATTTGTATTTCAGGTACTTGCCTTCCCAGAGCTCCGAGTTATTCTTATGTCAGCAACAATAGACATCAGTATGTTTTCTAACTATTTTGACAATCCTGTTATCATTGAAGTTGAAGGACGTGCTTTTCCTGTGGATCAATACTTTTTGGAAGATTTTATTGAATTAACAGGCTTTCAGTCTTCACCTGATTCTAGGAAAAGAAACCGAAAGGTGAGTTTTATTATTTCCATTCACATCTTATTTTAATAAATCATCAGGTTTTCCCAGCTAGTAATTTTGGAGACTTCAGGAAACCTTTTTTCAAATTCTTGTATTTTATTATAGGATAAGGATGAAGAATTGGCCGGGGATGATGGTGATGAAGATTTAAATGTAGTTAATTCCGATTCTTACTCCAGAGAAACCATGGCAACAATGCAAACATTATCCGAAAAAGAAATAAGCTTTGAAGTAATTGAAGCTATTTTAAAGCATGTTAAGGCATTAGATGTACCTGGAGCTGTTCTAATATTTCTACCAGGATGGAATGTCATATTTGCACTTATGAAGCATCTTCAACAGCATCCAGAATTTAGTAATTATGATTATTTTTATTTATAGAAATCTTTAATGATGTAACGTTACAATTGTTAATTCGTCACTTCTCTCCCTCTCTTTTTTTTTTCAAAGGTGGATCAAGTTATGTTATTCTTCCTCTACATTCTCAACTCCCTCGAGAAGATCAGCGCCGAGTTTTTGATCCTGTTCCTGCAGGAAGTAGAAAAGTAAGTTTTTTAAAATTGTTCATCTTATTTGTAGTAGTACAAGTATCCGTATTATCACTATTAGTAACTCCTTGAATGAAATTTAATTTTATAGAATATAAGACATTTTCTGCTTTTATAAATTTGATAAATTATAATGAGTGCATGAAAAGACTATTGAAGAGAAAATTTAAGAATTAGCTTATTAAAAGGAGCTATTTTCTTAAAATTTTGAAATGAATTTTTAAAGGTTTAACAATTTTTGAGTGATGTGAAAAAGTAATAAACAAATTTGTATCAATGAAATGTTTTATAGGCTATAAATATAATGTTTGAAGGCAATGTGATTTTCAAGAGCTATGATACACCAGTGTAGTGAAGTAAGAATATTTACGAAACGTTACTTGTTGCTTTATAGGTTATTCTATCCACCAATATTGCGGAAACATCAATAACAATTGATGATGTAGTTTTTGTCATCGATTCCTGTCGTGCGAAGATGAAGCTCTACACTTCACACAATAATATGACAAATTATGCAACTGTTTGGGCGTCAAGAACTAATTTAGAACAAAGAAAAGGAAGAGCTGGTCGAGTTAGACCTGGAATGTGTTTCCATTTATGCAGCAGGGTTAGTAATTTAAATTTTTTTGTATACGAGTATACTTTTTAAAATTTACCTCATCAGATTCAGAAACTGATGGTAGTGATATTAAATAATATTTTTATTAAGGTGTTTTTCAATTTTTGTCTGCATATTTTTTTTAGCTACGGTATGCCAAATTGGATGAACATATGACACCAGAAATGTTTCGTACTCCACTTCACGAGATTGCCCTATCTATCAAGTTGCTGCGCTTGGGCTCAATTGGTGAATTTCTTTCCAAAGCCATAGAACCTCCTCCAATTGATGCTGTTATTGAAGCAGAAGTAACACTGAGAGGTAACTTGTTATACTCAAAAATTAAAACGATAGAAAAATGTTTGCTATTTTGAATGATTTAGAATTTTATTTTATTTTATTTTTTTTTTAATTTAAGTTAATCTAATGCTTGAATGTTGTTAGAATTTATTTAAGAATAGATTTGTTTTAAAACTGTATTAACGTTTAATTGATTATAAATATTAAGAATTAAATCTTTCAATATGCAGAGATGAAATGCTTGGATGCTATTGATGAGTTGACACCTTTAGGACGTATTTTGGCTCGTCTTCCAGTTGAGCCTCGATTAGGGAAAATGGTCATTCTTGGATGCATATTCAATTGTGGAGATGCTATGTGCACTGTAGCTGCTCACAATTCCACATCTCCTGAAATTTTTATCATTCGTAAGTTGCCATGTTCTCAAATTTTGAGACTGAATTCCTTTTTTGTCGTTTTTAAAAATATTGAATCTCATTTTTCTTTTATATTCTAATTTGGGATGGAGTGAAGTATCGGTATATTTTCAGGTATCGGTATCGGTACCGGTAAATGTTTTAGGTATCAGTATCGGTGAATTTGAAAGTCTTAGTATCGGTATAGGTAAAATTTTGGTATATGAATGGATAAAGTATCGATATATTTTCAGGTATCGGTACCGGTAAAAATTTTGGTATCGCTCCATCCCTAATTCTAATTTTAATTCAGTATTATGAATATCATTTTACGTTCCTTAATTTCAAAAATGCTATAAACTTGCTTTCATGTATACCAGCTCCTGAGTATCGTCGTCTTAGCCCATTCCAAAAAGCTTTCTCTGGAAACAGATATAGTGATCACATAGCAATGCTTAATGTATTCAATGCTTGGGAAGAAGCAAGGGCAGGAGGAGAACAAGCAGAAATTAACTTTTGTGATTATAAAAACCTTTCAATGCCAACCCTTCGAGTTACTTGGGAAGCAAAAGTGAGTTGTTTTTTTAATAATCTTTTAATTAATACATTGAAATCTTAATTTAATTCAGTGGAAATTATTAATAAAACCATTTTATAAAGCTGATCATCCATTGTAGACTTTGAAAATATAGGATTTTAAAATATTAAAAATAATTGAAAACGTTTTAGTATTTGAAGCATACAAAGCAATTATTTATTATGTAGAAATATTAAATACACACAATTTCAGAATCAACTTAGAGAACTACTGTTTGCAGCTGGATTTCCTGAAGAGTGTTTAATGAATCAAATGTATAATTTTTATGGTCCTGATCCTAAATTGGACACTGTAGTTGCACTTCTTGCTATTGGGCATTATCCAAATGTGTGTTACCACAAAGAAAAACGAAAGGTTAGATGGTTTAATTACTCTTTAATACTGGTATTTATATACCTTTATTATATTGTAAACCTTAACAGAATATATATATGTACAATTTACTAATATTAAAATTAATTTTAACATTGACTAATCAAACGGAACGGAACTCTTTTATATTTTATTATTTTAAGGTGCGGCATACAAAAAAAAATTTTTTTTATCGTTTAGAACCTTGTTTGTCCATTAGGTAATTCAGTTGTAAAATGTGTGAGAGTAATCTAATAATTAAATTTGTTTCTTGCATAAATGTAAATTCCCTCAGTAGAATTAAAATTTTCTTTCTTTTACAGGTGTTAACTCAAGAATCAAAAGCTGCTCTTATACACAAGTCATCAGTAAATTGTGAGAGAGAAGCAATCCAATTTCCGACTCCTTTCTTTGTTTTTGGTGAAAAGATCAGGACTAGAGCGGTTTCATGTAAACAAATGACAATGGTTACTCCTATTCATTTACTGTTAATGGGAGCTCGCCGGGTTGAATGGGTGGATGAAAAGGTAAGTAATTATAATTAAAAGTGGAAATTAACAGATTAGCTTAAAATATACTTTCTCTATCAGTACCCCACATTTCTTTTTGGTCGAAGGTATTGAGTGTTTAAAATATATCTTACTTGCCCCTATTTTTAAAATTATAAAATAATTTTCAATTTAACCTAAAGTTATTTTACTTATTTTTAAATAGTAAATTACAGCACTAAATAACTTAAAAGGAAATTGACATTTTTTAAATAAATCTATTAAATATAAGCTTTATTGGTTGGCATCTCAAAACATAAATGTGATAGTGAAGAGCTTAGTTGTAATTTAATCTCTTAAGCCAAACTGTGAGTTTTGTTATGTATCTTTAATTTAACACAGCAAATGATGAATGATAATTAAGAGGGAGAATTTTTGTGTATCTTTAACCTGAATTGAAGATTAAAATTACTCTTCTTTGAACAGGTTCGTATGGATGGGTGGCTTAATTTTACAGTGGATCCGTCGGTTGCTGCGAAAATCGTAGCACTACGACCTTGTATTGAAGCACTCCTTGTTACCGCTGTAAAGGACACGGACTCATTTTCAAGTGTTATAGAAAGATATGATCAGGTAATTGAATTTTTACCCTACATTAGTGTTTGTTGATATTTGCTATGATTATAATAATTGTGAACAACCTTATAGCAGAAACAATGTCAAAAAATTATACTTTTGACAGTCTTGAATGACTTAAATTTTGCCGATTTGAATAAGACTGTATTCATTCAAATAATTCTTTACACTAATTTCTAATTTCCAATATATTTCAGTAAGCAAAAAAAATATATATTTTTTTTTCTTTCTCTTTTTAAAGGTATTGACGTGCGCTAAAGCTTTGTTCAGGTTAAATGCTGGTAGACACGACATGGAACAGTTATCTCAGGGAGGCTTTACCACTCCCCGCCCTCCAAGGCAATTCGGTGGTCCACCTCCTAAAAGGTTCAGACCAGAATTTAACCAAAATTTTGGAGGACCACCAATGAGAGGAAATTTCAGAGGTCCCGGTTCAATGGGTGGCCCTGGGTTTCCTCCCAGAGGCCGTGGGGGATTTATGGGTGGAATGAGATCAAGGGGGTATTTTCCCAGTAGGGGAAGACCTAGATTCTAGTTATTAGATTTCTAAATATTTTTCGTTTATTTATTTACACACTTAGAAAAAGGAACTATTCCATCGTAGATTTTACCTTTCCGTTTTATAAAGATGTCTGTATCCAAAAATATTATTAGTGGAAAAATAAAAAAATAAAAATATTTTTCTTTTATTTACTCCTTACAAATAGTTATGTACAAAACTTAATCTTTAGTTAGGATTTTTGGTAATTTTTCATCCGATAAAGGTTCAAAACCATCCTTCATTTTTTCTTTAAAATCTAGGTACTGTTTTCTTCTGTCAAAATGTTTAACCCAAATTGGTGGGCATTTCTCTTCAAATATTTTTCTTAAACTTTCACAATTTTCTGTTTAAAATATCAAAGATAAAAATTTACTAAAGAATTTTATATATAGAACAAAGTGGAAATTACATATTGAAATACTAATATAAATAATGTACTTGTAAAGAAAAAAAGATAATTCAACAAAAATGAACTCTCACGATTTATCAATTTACTACTGGCTCAAAGATAATCATCATCATAAGCTCGACCACTTTTAATTTTTTTTTAATCAGAATTTAGAAGTGTCGAGTCTGAGGAAATCTTTTTACTACCACAGGTTATCTATATATACATATATATATATATATATATATATATATATATATATATATATATATATATATATATATATATATATATATATATATATATATAATTATATATATATATATATATATATATATATAATATATATTATATATTTTATTACAAGACAGACAAAGGTGGATGGGAAAAAAATTAAAAAAATTGCGTTCTCAAAAGAATGATTATATAATTTAGCCTTCTCATTTTTGCTGGCTGAATGTCGCACTTTCTTGCATGCTCGATCCCGCGAATCGACAAGAAAAGGCTGACTGATAGCGAATGAATATCTTGTTTATCAACGAGTGGCTTTCCAATAATTAAACATTAATTAAGTCTAATTAAGTATTTTATTTAATACTTTCATTTATATATATATATATATATATATATATATATATATATATATATATATATATATATATATATATATATATATATATATATATATATATATATATATATATATATATATATATTATATATATATATATATATATATAATGTACAAATAACTTCTTGAAAAGCCGATAGATGCTTATCAAAGGGGTGCATTAGAACGTTTTTCCGTACATGAAATTCCTATTCAGTGATGTTATTTTCGAATTTTTGCATTCGGAAGTGGTTGTATTCGAGTACGCAAAAATACAGCAAGCAAAATTTCAAAAACGCAAGCTTATGTATGTAAATATGTAACTACTTCTTTACATAAAAAACATAACCAAAGCTACAAAAAAGTGATTGTCCTTCTGGATCCTTTTCTTCATTCTCATTCTGGCACTTTATTTCATTCTCTTTTCATCCCTTTACTTCTAATAACACCAATGATGTCTTACTTTCTACAAAAGATTACCATTTCTCTCAATCAAGCCTTTCTGTCTATTTCCAGAGCAATGCTTAACATTGTAATTTCTTCTAAAGGTGTGATTTTTCCTCTCTCTGAGCTTACAGTAACAAGAAGGTGCATGATCCTGATGGTATCCCACCTGTGGTTCTTTAAACTTGTGCTTCCGAGCCTGAGTAGTGTCTTTGAGAATTATTTTCTCTCTGGAAGATTACTCTCATTTAACATGTACTGAAAGGAGACCCCTCTCAACCTGGGTTGGCAAGGGTAGTTTTTACCACCTTAGTTATCCCCTGGAAACCTGGGAAAAGGTTATCGGTAATACTTTGAAAAAACGGAGGAAAACTGGGAAAAACCTCAATGATAAAATTAGAGCAACTTTTACCTACCAAATTTGGAGTACTATTATTACACTGGGGGTATTTAGTTTATTGCTTGTCTGCTACATTGAAATAGATAATGAATATTAGCTGATTAAGCAATAAATTGTAGCATCAATATATCAATATATTATATTTAGGTGATTAAACAAATAAAATTATAATATGACTCGACAAACTGACAGACTTGTACACAGTATAGTCTGTAAAGTAGGCTGTAGTTGCAAGCTAGCCTAGCGTTATAATTTTCTTATAATTTTTTTTTTGTCCTGTTTTTTATTTGGCAATGCTTATTTTCGTTTATTTTTTAATTTTATTTATTTTTCTTTACAAAACTGTGTCAATATCATGCAAAAATAGAATAATAATAGTATAGAGTAGTAAAATACTGTAGCTGCATGATATTGACACAGTTTTTTAAAAAACAAACTGCTTAATAAAAATCAGAACAAATTTTTTTATAAAATGAGAAAATTATAATGCTACGCTAGCTAGTAACTACAGCCTACAGGCTATTGTACAGTCTGTACTGTGTACAAATCTGTTAACTTGACATGTCAATATTATAATTTTATTGTTTGATTACCTAAATATATTAGCCTGATATAATGATATTAGAATTTTAATGCTTAAATCAGCTAATATTCATTATCTAATACAATGTAGCAGACTAGCAGTAAATTAAATACCCCCAGTGTAATAACAGTACCCAAATTTGATAAGTAAATGTTTCTAATTTTATCATTGAGGTTTTTCCCGGGAAAAAGGTTTAAAAAAGTTTTCCTCAACCAAGTTTGCTCAACACTCTGTCTCCTTATCACTTTGATTCGGATCCAAAGTTATCAAATCTACCATATGGCAACTGTTATTGCAGATGAGAGTTTGAATGAATTAATTTTTTTCGTATTAATTTGTGATCTGTGAAGATTATAATTTTGAAGATCAAACTTTTGACTGGTACAGAATAAAGTTATAAGAACAGATTTGTTTATCATAATTTGAGTTTTCTTGCAAATTATTTTTATTTGTGAAAATTTTATATTTTCTTTAATTCCACTAAGGTTGAAGCACATGTCCGAGACCTAATTGAAATATAGAAACCACAAGAATTAAAGTTCATCAAAACAAGCATCTACTGAAAAAATAACAACCATAAGATTTGGAAAAATCTCAAATTTTCTAATTCTACCTTTAATCGCTAGTACAGTTTACTTAACAAGAGAAACATTCTATGTAGTTGGACATACCAAAAGTTTTGAATTATATTGGTACAAAGATTTGGTTTCTAACCTATTCGGTTTCTATACTGATTTCCTTTCTGGTCGTTCTGAAGAAGCATTATAAACGGAACCATTATCCTTTTAAATCTATCAATACCACCACTTTTTCAACAATTCATTAATAACCTCCATATCACTTCATAACCTATCCACATTTATGCAGTGTCTCCATCCTTAAATACTCTATAAGTTTAAAAGTCTAACAACAAATAACTGATGTTAAGAAGGTAGCCTTGGAGTAACTGATCTCTAACCTTTTGCTCTTTCTCTTACTTTTGATTGGGGCAGGAAAACTTGGTTGTTTTTAATGCCTCAAAAACTTCGTTCCTTCATCTATCTGACATTGTCTTCCACACAACTCTAACTTTTTCCCATTCTTAATATTCTTGGTTTTTCTTTTCCGCATGATCTTTTTTAGAAGGATTACATTGTTCCTCTTACTGAACAAGCTTCTAAAGAGTTTGGGTGTTTTCCTTAGTTTCCTTTTAAATTTCTTCATACCAGCCCAGTTGCTTTCTCTCTGCACAATGTCATTCGGTATTGTATGGAGTAAGGACTTTTGGACTTAACTTTCCTGTTCCCGCTGACTCTCTCCCATCTCTTTATGTTTGTTATACTGTTGCATTCTCCTAGTCATAATATTATATCTACTACAATGAGCATTTATCTTTTGAACTTTCCAGTTACATTCCTTCTTTGGGTGAGCTCGTACGAAACAACTTTCCTCACAGTCTTGTTGCCATTCTGTACAGCTCTCCAACCCACGACGTAGATGCTATACTCGCTCTTCAAGTACTCTACTGATAAAGTCTGGAAAATTTATTTTTTTTATTCTCCCAATTCTTTCCCAACTCTAAAATCCTATGTAACAGCCTCCAGCATTTAACCAACAAAGAAGACAAAATAAATAAATAAATAAATAAATAAACGAAACTTTTGTGTTTTGAAACTTTTCCCTAAAATGAAGAACTGAAAAGAAATAAGATTAGCTTCGAAAGCATTTTAAAATGTATAAAATTATAACCCAAACGAAGGCTTCTATATTCTACATAAAATATATAGTTTTAAGTAAATACACTCAAAACATAAAGATCAAAAACATAAGGAAAAAACTTACCATCTGAGTCTATGCATTTCCAATATTCATCTCTGGCATTCCAACAAATGTATCTTGCTTCTTTGTTTGGAAATGAAGATTTCTTCTCACTTTCTTCCCTTGGCATATTGTCACACACAAAATATTATTATTACTATACGAATCAAAATTAGTTCACATTCATATAAATTTTAAAATACATTTAACAATCTAATATAAATAAAAATACAAAGTAATAATGACCTTCATAGAACTTAAAATAATATTCTAAAATATTAATCTGAAAAGTTTCATATATATATATATATATATATATATATATATATATATATATATATATATATATATATATATATATATATATATATATATATATATATATATATATATATATATATATATATATATATATATATATATATATATATATATATATATATATATATATATATATATATATATATATATATTACCTCTGGTGGAAAAAAGCCAGAGGTTTACTAAAATTTCCACAAGTTAGGGAGAAAATCAGAAATCTGGTAAATTTAAAAGCAGACATGTCCAGATACACGGGGTTTAAAGGTGTTTAAGTCATAGGAAGTTGGGAATGTGTTCCAGACTTTACCAGTAGAGCACATGTAAGATTAAGCATAGCGATTAAGTCTGGGATCGGAGAGTTGGACAGAGAAAGGATGAGTGTGTAGAAAGATGTGTCTCACAAGCCCTTCTCAATGGAGGAGGTATGTGATGGGAGAGTTCAGAAGAGCAGTGTCCACTGTAATAGTAATAGTATAAAAAGTGACGCAACAATTCAACAGGCAGAAAGACTAGATTGAATTTGTGAGAGCAGAAGAGTTAAGAAAAAAAGCTCTAGACTCCACCTTTTCAAGAGCTGTATGAGAACCACCACCCCAGATGTGTGATGCATACTCCATACAGGGGCGAACAACACCCCTATAAAGAGCAAGCAATGAAATTCTAGTGTGCAGCAATGAAATTCTGGAGGTGCCTCAGAACACCTAACCTCTTAGAAGCTTGCTTAGAAAGAGAAGTAATGTGACTTTCCAAGAAATATCACGAAAAAATAAACGCCAAGAATATTAAGGAGAGGTGAAGGTTTGAGTTGTGTGTTTTCAAAGATATCATAGTTTTGTTGAAGGTTGTGTCGAATAGAGAGAGGGAAGAATTGAGGTTTGGAGGCACTGAAAATGACCATGCTTTCTCTGCCCCAATTTGAAATATGAGATAGATCAGAGGTAAGTAGCTTCAAGGTTACCCTCCTTGGGTCTATAAACTGCTGTTGAGAGGGGCGCCTTTCAAATTGAAAGGAGTAATGAAGGCTGGAGTCATCAACATAAGTGTATAGAGATGAAGTAACAGAGAGAAGGTCATTAATAAAAAGCAGAAAAAGTGCTGGGGATAGGATAAATTCTTGAGGAGAACCACTATTAATAGATTTAAAGGATGAACGATGGTCGTCTACAAAAGCTGTTATAAAACTACCAGAAAGGAAATCAGAGAGAAGGATAGTTTCTAAAATAGGAAAGTTTGGAAATCGAAGCTTTGTGCTAGACGACGGGATATGATTCACTGAAATGTAGGCTGTAGTTACTTTCTGGTCTACCATTATAATTTTCTTATTTTATAAATTTTATTTTGTCCTGTTTTTTATTGGGCAATATTTATTTATTTTTTTATAACAAATTTTTTAAGCATAGACAGAAATTTACTATAATCACCATATCTGAAATCTAAAATATTTTCCTTATTAATTTGAAAATTGGGTCTGATAACAAATTTAACTTAAATCTAACCATGATGAGCTAGTCGCTTAATTCTCCAAGTAACCTTATCTACTATACTTTTATATTCTATTAATACTAAATCTAGGAATGCAGTATCTTGTAGGTTCATGGAACACTTTATTCAAAAAGTTAGATTGATATTTCAATATTTAATTTAAAAAAAAAATTTTATATTAAAATATTTGATAAATATCAATATGTAATAATCAAATTCAAAATTGAAATTGATACTTTGGTCTATAGATTAGGACTAACCAGGGGTGGAATTTTGTTAGGGCCAGAGCTCAAGGCGGGGTTGCCTGAAATTTGTAAAGAGGTCAAAAGAAATGAAATTTTAGGTTAAGAAAATTAGACAATTTTAATTGAGATTAATTATAAGGAAGGAGTAGAGTATTCTACATTCACTTAAATTAATGATTATATGCATTTTTTCAGAAAATTACAGATTTTGTATAATAAACATTCAATTTCAATACTGAGGACGATATGGAAATATGTCCATTGTAGTCTAATAAGGTAAATATAATAGTTAATAGTACTAGTTTCATTATTAAAATACTGGTGATAGTAAATTGTTCTAAATTCAATTAATAAAAATTTAAAAATTTTCAGGAAACTATAAATCTTCTGAATTCTCATCTTCGTGGAATGTTGTCCTTGATTCAGAAGCCAGTACAGGACTGTCAGAATTTAACTGAGTCTGCTCTGACTGAGTTAAATAAATATATGAAAATAAAAAAAATTAACATTAGTGACAACTCTGTTGCCTTCTGGAAGGCAAACATTAGGAATGGTCTCCCCACATTAGCAACACTGGCAAGAGTATATTTGTGCCCACTAACAAACACCAGTGCTAGTGAAAGAGAATTCAAAGTAGGGAAATCAATTCAAAAAGATAGAATCAAACAATTACCAAAGATTGTAGAAATGCTACCATTTTTAAAATACAATCTTAGAGCAGTAACATTCAATGTCACTGCCCTCTGTTCCTGAACCTCACTCCCTTAAATTCTAAAACTTATAATGTAAATGTTCAAGAAGATTCTGATAGTGAATAGTGATTTAAATGAATAAATTTTTGGTTTACTATTTTATGTTGCATTCATTTTGCCCTACCCAATATATAATGAAGGAATAATGGAATTAAAATCTAAATTTTCTTATATTTTATTTGATTTAATCCACCATTATTAAGAATAATTTGCAATTAACCCAGTTTTTCCTGATTATTAGTCAGGGCTTGGGCCCCAGTCAGTCCCTATCTATAGATAAATCCAATAGGTTGATTTATCATTATTCTAGCGATTTTAATTATATTCCATACAATTACTGAATGCAATTATTATTTAAAATTACTGCCAAACTTCTTATACCATAAAAGGTAAGTCTCATAGTAAAATTTAAGGTTTTTGTTGTATTTATTATACAAAAAATATCTTTAGATCTCAATTAAATACATTTGCATATATTTTGCCTTATAACTTCAACAGAGTAAAAAATATTTTAGAAATCAAAATTGGCTCACCTGAGCCATAAAATTACCAAAACAATTTTATTATATATATATATATATATATATATATTATATATATATATATATATATATATATATATATATATATATATATATATATATATATATATATATATATTATATATTATATTATATATATATATATATATATATATATATATATATAACTGTAAAGAGTTCAATAAGAACACAATCTCTACTGGCCAAGTTTACCTTAAGGTCCAAGTTTACCTTAAGGTCAAGATTTTGTACCATCATTGTCTAGTCTTAGCGTGTGATATTGCTTACAACAGGTATATGATCTTACATATCTAGACAATGATTTAAAAATTAAAAACATACATGCATTAAGCATGGTATGTACGAATTTCTAACAATGACAAACCGAAAACGAGCTCGATTAAGAATTTACGATTAAGGATTTACGTTACTTATGGCACTTATAAAATGAAAATGACTTAATACATCATGTTACTTTATATTTATACCTTAATATATTTATGCACAAATTATTATATTATACACAAATTATTATATTAAAATTATAGCAATTCCTGATTATTGAGTTTTAAATTAAGTAAATAAAATATTAGTGTCTTCTCGTTGGTTCCCATTAATTTAAATGATTTGCCGCCAGTCTTATAGATAGGTTGTTCATAAATATGGCTAATTTGTTGGTTAGATTCGATATTAATTTATATATTTACTTTTGTTACTTTACTCTTATATATGCTGGCTGATATTTGTTAACATTCCAGCATTCAAAGAAAAAAAAAATTAAGCTTAAAAAAATTTGCTGGATTTAATGAAAATCTCGCTGCAGAAATATGTAAATCGTCATTTTCGAGGAACGCACTATATTGAAATTTGAGATAAATATCGACCCATCCAAGGCCTTCTACAAAGTCGATATGGAAATAAATCTCGCAACATTACTTACTTTGTTCCTTTTTCATGCTCTGCATCTGCTAGGATCTCTCACCATAGTGACCATACTGAATTTAGAGGTTTCTAAATCCGGATCATATGGGTAAAAATGTTCCACGCATAGTGAAAAAATATTTAGCAGAATCTTGATTTTAGTGGAACCTTCGCTGTAGCAATTGTCAGCTGATCTATATAAACAAATGTCTATAAATTTTAAAATCTAAATTAATGTTGTTTAATTAATTTAAATAATTACCTAATTTAATTAATATCACATAGATCAGATGCAGGAATAAAAGATAACGTTCGAGTCATACGAAGATTTTAAATAGACTTTAGCTGTAGCCATGATTAAAACCATTGGAACCAATGAAATTCCGAATAATTGAAATTAATTAATTTGCTTCGTTTAAAACATTAATCATCTGAAAATGCTAAAATAATTATCAGTAATAATTTTCAAACAAATCTATCTGAATAAGAATATTTACAAAATGTATTTATTCTAAAAGAAAACCTTGGCCTAACTCCTCCATGTCTGTTTACAACACGTGACCAATTCAAAATTGCGGAAGCGAAAATTACAGATAGAAATTTCCATTTTCAATTTTCGCTCCCGCGAGCAGAGTTACTGCAGCAAAACTCATGGGACACGATTCATGGAAAATTTCGCTTTAGCAATCCTTCAAAATCCTTAAATAATTTTGACCGTGGAACACACCCATAGTATATAGACTTAATGATCTGGACTTAAAGATCGACCTAAATTTAAGGGACCATGAGTATAAATATATTAAAGTAATGAAATCGAATTTACCTGTCGTAAATTATAACTTATTTAAACTTACAAATGTAAAAACGAAAACTCGAATATTGTCGTTATTACGTCATTGCAAATCGTTATTAATTTCCTGTAAAAACTAGTTGCAAAGATCTTTTTTTAGAAAAATTACTGTAGAAAGAACTCATATAAACATATGTAACATACGTTATTATCTAATTTTATCAATCATTATTAACTTTAACCAAATTATAAATAATTTAATCAATATCAGAAAGCCAAAGGTAGGAAAATAACTTAAGATGTGCGCGACAAGCAAGATATTAAAAAGACTTTGGAGGCATCATTATAAAAATTATTGAAACCAAATTAAGAAAAATACGAATAAGTAATAATAATTAGTTTACTTTGGATTAAAACTTACTAACGATTCGAATTGCTATAAAGCATAAAATAGCAACAGCTAATACCTCAAAAACGCCTGCATTATCTAAATAGTTCTCAACCTGTGTTTACAGAATCTGACCGTTCCAGATTCTCTGCAATAAAAAATTGAATGGCGAGTTTCATGAAAATCTAGATTTAAATTAGAAAGAAAGAATTTCATCAAACTCATCGATCAATTTCTTTAATAATTTGACCATATATAGGGTCTACGCGAAATTACAATTAACTTCAAAATAAAAAAAATAAAATAAATAAATAAAAACAGTTTGTGTTCATCCTATATAAATCTAATTAACAATTTCAATTCATCAACATATTGATAACATAACTACAAGAAATTCGTGTATTTTTTAATCTTTTTTTTTTTTTTTTTTAAAGTAATATATATATATATATATATATATATATATATATATATATATATATATATATATATATATATATATATATATATATATATATATATATATATATATATATATATATATATATATATATATATATATATATATATATATAACTTGATTTACTTCTTATTCTTTGCGTGAGCTTGTCCACAAGTATCAGGAAAAATTTTTGAATAAGAAAACTTTGCTTCTTGCCCGATTTTCAATACAAACAGAAGTTGTTCGAAGAGTAAAAGAGAGAAGGAATAATTTACGAACAAACGGAAATCACCGCGAACTTAGTAGATGAGTACTAGTGAAATTTCAATGTTAATATAATCAGTCAGTGAAGATAATGGTAATCCACTTGGATTAGCAACCATCATCGAAATTGACAGAGCCGTAATGCTAGGCCTAATAATTTATTAATATAATATGAACAAACGTGTAAGAAGGTAAGATCAACCTCATGAATATCATATCTTTTTCACTTTTATGTGGGCGTACCCTAGCACGGCAGTAACATAAGTCAAGCCTACCAAACCCCTTAGAACTAGACATTTTTCTTTCTGTTCCACCGCTCACCTATGAGCCTGTGGTTCGCCATAAAATGTCAATCGAATAATAATCAGATTCAATAAATAAGGATGCATTAAAACAGCTGTAAAAAATACCAAGTCTTTTTAATAAAATTTTAAGCATTTCAAAAACAATATTTTTAATAACTTATTTAGTTTCACCAATATGTTCGATTAAAGACTTCAGATGCAACTGATTTGGGTCACTACTTTCAATTTGCAATACTTGAACGCCTTTATTCCACCACCAAAATGCTCCCTCGCAATAAGAAGTACTATAAATAAGAAATAAAATATTAAACATGATGAAGATAAAATGTTTTTATATATATATATATTATGTTAACCAATTTAAATCTTAAAATAATTCAAATTATCGATTTAATACTTTATTGCTTCATAACTCTTTTTCAATGTTAGATATTTAAAAAATTTCTTTAGAACTTTAACAATCAATATATTATACAAAAAACAGTCTTTAAGTATACATATTAAAAAAAATTTATATAATGATTCGTAATAGCAATCAAACATATTTTCTGTAGATTCCCTGAAGCCTTCTTTTGCCAAGATAAATTTATATATACCGTGGAATAATGGTAAATTGACAGACTCGCGTGATTGAGGTAAAAACTACCTACAAAAGTTCCTCACCTCGAATAGGGCAATAACCATGAGGCATAAATTTTTTAACTTAATAATAAAAAAATATATTACGGTAAAACAAACCTTAAAGGAGCAATAACGTTTTTCGAACATTCAAAGGTCGATTCTCTTGTGTGAGTATTGAACCAATATTTTCGTTTCTGACTCTTACTATAAGCCATCATCCAAGGGTCTGAAATATTTTTCCACAAGAATTTTTAAATTATTCAGTAATGCACTCTAAATATACTTCAAAAGACAATCTTCCAATAGTTATTCTACATTATACTACCTTGTGTGATTTTCAGCAGCATAATCCCTGATGGAATGGTATATCTTACTGGTTCATCTTCATATGCTTCTGCTTCTCTATATACTCTCCTAGCAGCACCATTTGCCCCTTTCATTACGCGCCAGTCAATTCTAAATAATAATAATAAATTTTATGAAGCAGATGAGAAAATAACACAATACCTGAATGAAAAATCAATCATAGGGATGGTCGGATATTTAAGCAACGTGCTGTTTCTCGAACAGGTGAGGTATTTTTTGGAATTATATATAGTCATAGTTATGGTTGTTAAACAATATTTTTATAATGTACATAAAATATTATTTATTGTACCATTTTCCAGGTACATGCAGACAATGAGCCCCTTTCCTAGATTAATGTTCCATAATAATGTTTGAATACATTGAAAATTTCATAAATGATATCGAATAATTGATAATGTATGTATGATTTAAACAAAAACAATAATGTGGGAAATGTTTGCTTTGCCAAAAAGAAACGTGTTAAGAATGTGAACCGTTTGATGGAAGTCATTATGTGTGATTTTTCGCTATTCATGCGTGTGCGCGTGATTGTCCACATTAAGTTATATGTCTGACAGGGTCTTAGGCTAAGGATAGTTTGGAAAAGTAAGAACAAGGGTTCTTTCTGTTTATAATCTTAGAGTAAAACCTATAAATTTCAAGTTACTTTTGTTTTTTTTTGTTTTTTTGCAAGCATTACGAGTAAAAATATAACGGAACAACTCTTTTTAATCACAAATTAATCACCAAGGCGAGCTGTACTTTTTTTTTTTAATTATTTCCCATTTCTTATCCTCTCCTTCTCTCTTTACTTCATCTTGTCAATATTTTTTATATCTTATCCTATTTGTCTAAGTTTTTGATATGTAACACTCTTTAACACAAATGATGCATTTACAATTTTTGTCCAGCTCAAAGCGCTCTCTCTCTTTCTCTCTTCACCTTATTTGAAAACAAAAACAAAATAGTTCATTTACTGACAATGACCTTGAAAAGTGTTTGTCAGCATCGGACTAAACTATTTTACCTATAGTCGAATTTTAAAATATAAAAAAAATAAATAAGAAGTGTTAACTTACAAAGGAGGTTTTACGACTGATTCAATGTCTTCCAATTTATATAAATTCTTACACCTAATTGTGCAAAGATCATTTCTACTTTCTTTGTTTAAAGCCATTGCGAATTTCTTCAAATAATTGTGCCTGAAAATTTAAAATTTAATAAATAATAATAATAATAATAAAGCAAAAATATTTAGGTAATAATCCCATTACTGATGATATAATTATTAAAAAGAACTGAACGTTTAAGACAAACCTCTCAACGAGATGCATATTGGTTACATCAAATCCATTAAGAACCAAACCATCGATTAAATGTACGGAACGAACGCGTCTTTGTGCTTTTAACTCTCCTCGGAGTTCCAAAACAATTTCCCCGTACACGATAGTGTCTGGAGGAAAGTTAAAATTCGCATCCATGCGATGCCAATTTCTTTTATCGTCTTTTTCGTTCCAGATAAATATATTTGGTCCACCCAATCCTGTTTTTTTAAAAAATGTAAGTTTATCAATTGTAACATGACATGTAAGCGTTTCCCAGATACAAAAGTTTTCTACTTTCTTCCATAATTTATTATCATTATTATTATTTAGCTTAAAATTCCAATTATTTAAAACAAAAGTGAATACCTAAAAAGAAGCCTCTCTCTTTCACAGTGGATTCCTTTGGAGAAGCTAAAAATACAAATCTAAAGTCGTAAGGGGAATGAATTTTATTCGCCAAGTTGTTAATATTAAGATCTTGTGGTACATTAACCAATTTTTCTGTAAAAAAAAAAAAAAAAACAAATAGATAAAAAAAAAAAAAAAAAAAAAAAAAAAAAAAATTTTTAAAAAAAAAAATGTAAAATAAATTAAAGACTATCCTCAGAATATTATATAAAAAAAAATAAAAAAAAATAAATAAATCGCTACATTTTACATAAAAATATACCTAAAGCACTTACGTATTAATTTCAATTATTTATTTTATAATCGATTTCAAAATATGTCATAAACTGACTCAACTGAAAAAAAATTTAAATACATTATTCCTGATAAAATAATAATAATAAAAAAAAAACTATTACTCCTTATAAAAAAATAAACGTCGCATTAAAGTTCCTAGGTAAAAGAGTGGAAAATAATAGAAGGAAGTGTGCTTCAAAACTTATTACCAGAGTTAATGAAACAATAAACAGTTAAGTCTGAGGTTAGAAAGCTGGACTGAAAAGGAGACTAAAATGCATGGAAAAGAATATCGATACAAGCTCTGTTTATAGAAGGAGGACAGAGGTCATTGTAATAGCGATTATGTAAGGTGAAATACATAACCGCTTATATATATATATATATATATATATATATATATATATATATATATATATATATATATATATATATATATATATATATATATATATATATATATATATATATATATATATATATATATATATATATATATATATATATATATATATATATATATATATATATATAAGGGTGTGTTTAAATGTTCGCACGATTGGATGCAAAATCTCCACGAAACTC
The DNA here is from genome assembly GCA_009176605.1 of Armadillidium nasatum. Lineage (NCBI taxonomy): Eukaryota > Metazoa > Arthropoda > Malacostraca > Isopoda > Armadillidiidae > Armadillidium > Armadillidium nasatum. Next base: position 32,396 of record SEYY01001692.1, on the reverse strand, counting down.
GATAAAAATTAACACATCCGCAGCGATATCACACCTCCGATTTGTGAATTTACAGGAATGAATTTCACCAAGAATTTCGAAGAGGCTTTCCCACTTGAAGCAAGATCGGTATTGAAATTAGATTTTCTACTTCCAAGAAAATTTTGCTTCAGAAACAATATAAAAGTTTGATGGTACTGTATGTGAAGGATAAAATGGGAATGGCAACAATTTAAAACTTTATTTTAACCAAATTTCTTTATTTAAATAGGTGGGAATGAATAGTACATTTTTCTCAGGTACGACTGGCCATTTTCCAGCCATTAATGTATAAAGGTGTTACATAAAAGTTACAATTTAATCTTTGTCTTTCTTGAGGGAGTCTATTAATAATAAACCTTTTACATTCGAAGCAAAAACGTCATAGCTTTTCAAGGCGAGAGAGCAATTTTTGTAACATTTAATATATATATATATATATATATATATATATATATATATATATATATATATATATATATATATATATATATATATATATATATATATATATATATATATATATATATATATATATATATATATATATATATATATATATATATTAGAATGCTGTTTAGACTCTTGCATGTAAGAGAGAATCTAGATTTCTTCAAATGTCACAAAATATCAAAGAAAGAATAATTTGAATTTATTCAGGACCTTGATAAATCGTTGTTAAAAGTTGAAAAAATAATTTGTTTTTATTCTTTTGTTAGAAATGTGAAGATTGTTTTGGTGATATCCTGTTTGGTTTGGTCAATGTTAGTTCAATCAATGTTCTTCAATATCACAAACCGAAATAACATTTAATTCAAGTGATCCCAAATACGAAACTGACTTGCAAAACAAGATTACAATTAAAATAATTTAAAATTTCTTTTTATAAAGTGATAAAATAAAATAAATCATAAAATCAGTAATTATAATTATTTGTTTTATTTCAAGGCTCTATTAAGCCTCTACAATTCCATTCTTTTCAACTGTGAACTAAATACCACGTTCAATTTCTTCCATGAAATATCTCATGAAGTTAAAAACTGATGTTATTGTTTCAGAACCAAATTATCTTGAAATCATATTTACTAATAAACTGATCTGGTCTTTCCCTCTATCAAATATTTTATTTTTCATCTGTAAATCTAAACTTAACATTAGCAAACGTTCAATCATTGTGAAATTAAAATAATAATGGATTATCACAAATATCTTAACTTCTGTATTAGAGCATGTCGTTTAAGAAATAATGATCGTAGAATTTTATAAATTATATGTAAAGATTTACTAGCGACTATAAATAAATAAATTCTACATTTGCTTAAATCTTTATATTAATTTGATACAGGATTGATTTCTCAGTTTCTAATTAATATTTAATCAAAACTTTTTAACTGGGATCAACAACATTTAGACACTGGTATATCATTAAAATCTGGTACTCACCAAGTAATGCAGGCGATAGAAGGTCATTAACTTTAATTTTAGGATCTTTCCTTTCTGGGGCAACTCTAGACCTGAACAAATAAATATGTTGAACTCAAAATTCATTTCATAAATATCAAGAAATTTCTTATTTAATAATTACATTAATACGGTATAATAAATACTAAAAACTAAAATGAATTACCTGTCAGGTAGCTGCCAAAATGAGAGACAATCCTTTCTTAGCGTAGCTTGCTGATCTTCAAAGAGAGAAGGGTCTTGACAAAATGCTTTAATCTTTTGTAACCCAACGACTTGTCTTTCGCCAAAACTTTAAAAACAATCAAAGATGTTTCATGTAACTTTTTTAGGTAAAACTTTTTTTTTGAGTTTGCTGAAAAAAAAAAGAAGTTAAAGCAACCTACACGTTATTAGAGTCACAAATGTATTGATAAAATTCTTCGTCCTCTTGAAGAACTTCCAATGGGACGATTTCAACAACATCTTTTTTAGAAGTCTTTTCAAATTCTCGCAATCGTGAATTGATTTTGTACAAATACTCATAAGCATCACTGACATCTTCCTTCCTCCCCTTACATATAATATACCTTTAAAATAAATAAAAAAAATTTAAAAAAAAGTTCTACTAATAATAATAATAATAATAATAATAATAATAATAATAATAATAATAATAATAATAATATGATGATGATGATGATGATGATGATGATGATGATGATGATGATGATGATGATGATGATGATGATGATGATGATGATGATGATGATGATGATGATGATGAATAATAATAATAATAATAATAATAATAATAATAATAATAATAATAATAATAATAATAATAATAATAATAATAATAATAACGAAGTATCAAACTTACCTTTCTGAATTGGCTGGTCTGCTTGAATTTGGTTTGTGCAGGGACACCAACTTGAAGCACTTGTACATTATATAAACTAAACCAACAGTGAAAGGTGTAAAAACGTCGAACAACTTGCATACAAAATTTCCACCTATATATATATATATATATATATATATATATATATATATATATATATATATATATATATATATATATATATATATATATATATATATATATATATATATATATATATATATATATATATATATATATATATATATATATATATATATATATATATAAGGGTGGGCTGAAAAATAAAACCTGTTGATGCGTTGCTAAGCAACGGAAACGGGTATAAACATGTCCAGACCTGCTTTCGAAAGATTGAAGCTTGTAGAATAGATTTAACACGCGAACGGTATAGTTATTTGGTTTCATTGCTGTGCAGTGTTTGAATTTTTGTATGCCGAAGGTGTACAGACTACAGCTGAAATTCATTGTCGTTTGCAGGAGGTGTATGGAACGAACACTATGGGATGTTAGCAACGATCGTCGATGAGTCCTTAAAAGTGAAATGTCTATTATTGATGCTCCGAGAAGTGGCCGTCCTATTACAGTGAACACTGAAAAACTTCATGTTCGCGTTGATGACATTATTCGGGGAAGTCGACGAATTAAAGAGTCCGAAATTGCTTCCATGCTTGGAATTTCGAAAATGAGTGTTCAAGAAATAATTGCAGATTTAAAGTATCGAAAAATTTGTGAGTATTGGGTGCCAAGGCAGCTGACAGAATATATGAGGAAACAACAGGTCGATATTGCTAATGAAATTTCTTCAAAACATTGCAACGGGAGACGAAACATGGGTCTACCACTACGATCCAGAAGGAAAACTAGCTTTATGGAATTTAGATACCCAAGCTCACATGGTGTACAAAAGTTTAGACTCAACCTTCGGCTGGTAAACTCATGCTGACAGCATTCTGGAATGTGGAGGGCCTTGTTTATTCGGAATATATGCCAAAGGGCAAGACTGTAAACTCCGATCGCTATTGTGAAACACTCAAGAAATTGAAGAGCTACATACGTCGAATATGACCAAACCGTACCGGTTTCCTCCTCCATCATGGTAATGGTCGACCACATTAAATAAAAACAAAACACCTTTTCTATTTTGCAAAACCACTCTTCATCGTTAGTACTATTCAAAAATCTCTTGCAAATTTGTTGGCTCCTCTACACACTTAAAGAGATACAAAATGTACTTTCCATTTATCATCCACTAACTTAAAAGTTGAGTGCACAAAAATTTAGTTATGTGTAAAATGCAGGGCTGCAGAGTCAGTTTTTTTTTTTTTTTTTTTTTTTTTTTTTTTTTTTTTTTTTTTTGCTCTAACTGAATCCATTATTTCAAAATTTTCAGCTCCAGTTTTCCCATTCAAATAATGCCCTTCCCTGGCTCCATCATTTAAAAATTATGCATCTCTGACTCTGACCTCCTTTATTTTAGAGTTTATATATATATATATATATATATATATATATATATATATATATATATATATATATATATATATATATATATATATATATATATATATATATATATATATATATATATATATATATATATATTGGTAAATGGATTTTCATATCCACTGCCCTTTTTAATTTTAGAGTTTTCAAATGTTTCACCTTATTTTTTTAACTTACATTTTTTTCTAATTATTAAAAGTTATAAAAGGATGATTTTAGTTTCTTGCCATTGTCATAGTTCCAAAGAATATAAATTTATAGGGCATTTTTTTTTTTTAGAAAATAAATGTTATATATACAAACTGACTTTTATTATTTTGTCTCCTTTCCTGCAGGGGTATAAAAATTCGATTTCATTATTTAAAAGTAATTAAGGCTACATAAAACTACTCCCGGAGCAGGAGTTGTAAAAAAGGCCAGAGCTCCAGTGCATCACTATATATATATATATATATATATATATATATATATATATATATATATATATATATATATATATATATATATATATATATATATATATATATATATATATATATATATATATATTATTTTCAGCTCTTTCTTTGGAACCCTTCAAAAAAAATTTTTTGCTGTGTGGCTTCAGTAGCAAAATCCATTTTTTCATTGCAAAACTAAAGGAAATGATATATCAATCAATAAGTAACCATAACTAAAACTTAGATATTTAAAAAAAAAAAATTTAATTTTCAAAACTGAATAATTACCATTATTTAAATAAAACAAATGGGTTCTTCTTCTCTATTTTCAAAATTAGAGCAATTGCTATATGAATAAATAATCTACAAGTATGATTTATACACTTACCAGCTCTAACGATACCAAGAGCGACTAAAAACTGGCACAAATACAACTGTTTAGAAAGAATCTCCTGAATATTTTCTTCTCCTTCTACAGAAAAACCCCCATCAGCCATCATTAAATGTACACCTTTTCCTCCAGTATTTTTCAAGACAAAACTACGGAAATTGGATATGTTGCTAGGAACATATATATTACCATCTCCTTGATTGCCATTTATACCTGAAATAATAATAATAATAATAATAATAATAATAATAATAATAATAATAATAATAATAATAATAATATCTGGCTTGATATTTTATTATTAATATTAGTTTTCTTACTATTATTATTATTGCTAGTTTTGCCATTTTTTTATATTATCATTATTATTGTTTTATTTTATGCGTCGTCTCAATATTTTATTATTAAATTAATTTAAAAATGATTTGTCTATTAAATTTTGTGGCTCAATGGAAACCTATGTGTAGTCCGTTAGCAGCCCCTTGGATGTCCAGAAGAGAAGAAAGTAAATCAGAAATTTTATATATTCCAGTTCTTTTATATTTCCATACAAGGGAAAGATTTAATATTCTACTCTATATCTCCCTCTCTTAAAATTCCACGTGGTCTATTCTTACCTTCAATGTTATTTAAAATTCAAATCTGAATATAAATATTTAAGAAAATACTACTTTATCTAAAATATTAAAAGTACAAAAGTACAAAAAATATGTCTTTAGATTCTCACCATAATGAGGCTCAAAAAATTCTGCAGGAGCAGCGAAGAAATCGTGTAGTTTAAAGTCGTTTTCCTTAAGAGTAAATCCAAAACCTTTTGCATCACAAAAGCCATTTGAAACATTCTTACGTTTCCAAAGAACATACTCTGAGAAGCCGCCAGGTGCAGCACAAACGTCAGCGAAATAGAATAATTCATCTGGTCCTACCAGACTTCTCTGTAATACAAGTAGTTACTTAATTTTTTCCTTTTTATTCATTTTATTAACAGTGTGAAAAAATATAAATTTCTTGTAATGGCTAAAAAAAAAATAAATAAATAAAAAGTTAGTCAGATTTATGCAATCATAATAAACAAAATCTAATTCCTCATTAAAAGTAGTTGCTACTAAATTTGATGTTAAACAGTGATGAAGAAAAAATTAAAAACTTACCCCATTTTCATCAACAGGACAAGTAAACATAAAGTCAAAAACCGCATCAAGATTAGCCATTTTAAGTGCAGCTCTATTTTGGAAGAAAAGTTTTCCAAGAGTTTCGAAAGGGTTACTTCTTGATCTAGCCTTAAAAAGTTCCTTATCGGGTAAGTTGTCAAATACAGACTGCAAATATTTCACAATATTAAAAAACTCTTCTATGTTTGCCGGGGTTTTTTTTCATTATATTATTAAAATTAAAAGAATAATTACTTACCTTCATAGTTTAATTTTTATACATATCAATCTCTAGCATGATTACTACTAAAATATTGTGATATCAAAAAGATAAATAATCCCATTTTTCACTTATTTAGCAAAACTCTTCTCTCCTCTTCCCCCCCCCCTTCTTCCCTTGATCTGCTCTTTGCTGAATTCTTTATATTATGTACGCTTTCTACGATCATCAAAAAATTATAATAGATCTACTTTTTTTTTTTTAATTCCAAAATTTGGCAAAAGGATAAAAAACTTTATGTAATTTTAGAATATGTTGTTCACAAATTAAATGTATTACCTTAAAATTAATTTATAACATCGCTTATGTCATTTTACTCATTTACGTCAGCAAATTTAAAAGTAATGTATACAGAAAGTAAGGGAAATGATATTTCCAAAGTAACTATATATATATATATATATATATATATATATATATATATATATATATATATATATATATATATATATATATATATATATATATATATATATATATAACTTCTACCTTTGATGATAAAATTTGCTGAAGAACTTTCGGGTGACAAAATTTAATTTCATCACTTATGTCTAATTTCTTTGCACCTTCTTTGACCCAAGAAAGAAGTGTCTGAAAGTCAGGCGAAGGATCATCACTTTGTGGCAACCAAAAGACTTCTTCCTTTACCACTATATGCTGTTATAAGAGATTTTAAAACTACTAAATTACAATAATTATTAATAAAATATTAGCTTTGATATCCTTCAATGAAAATCATTTAGCAACAACCTACAAATAAAAGATTCAAAAATATAACTGCAATATATATATATATATATATATATATATATATATATATATATATATATATATATATATATATATATATATATATATATATATATATATATATATATATATATATATATATATATATATATATATATATAAAATCTGGTGCTCAAAACTTTAAAAAGAAAATTTTTAAGCTTACCTCCTTGGATTTGTCCCACTTCAAGTTTTTGGGTTCTAATCCTTCGATAATAAATCCAAGACCTCTCCTCCCTCTCTGGTTACTTGCCAAAATTGGTGCAACGATGCCTTGCTTGAATTTTCCTAAGCCTTTTCCTTTCTCATACCCCATATTCATCTATATATATATATATATATATATATATATATATATATATATATATATATATATATATATATATATATATATATATATATATATATATATATATATATATATATATATATATATATATATATATATATAATTTGAAACAAATTATCATAAAACAAACCATGATTTTTTGAGCTTTTGAACTAAAAGCAATTTGTTCTTCATTTTCCTCTTTAGAATTATCTTCACTTTGAAAAGATGTCTCAAATGAAATTTCCTTTTTTGAATAAAATCCAGGGAGAAGAAATTTCATCTTCACTGTTACTTGGACTGCCAAAAGACGATGAAAGAGAAGAAGCATCACTCAATCTTGGCATTGAACATATAGCATTAATTTTTTTCCTTTTTCTCACATGGTTGTCATCAATAAGGCTTTTCCTTTTGGAGTTTGTGAACCCAAGGCTACTGCTATCATTTCTCTCTTCATCTGAATCATCTAAAAATATATAATATATAAAACAATTATTAACTATATATATATATATATATATATATATATATATATATATATATATATATATATATATATATATATATATATATATATATATATATATATATATATATATATATATATATATATATATATATTCAATTCTCTATAAATATTAGAAATTTATCTTAGGGCAATGGTGTCACAATAAACCTTCAGCTAATCTTGACACAAAGTTATATCAAGCATTTCAATAAAAATAACTTATGTATATATTGTTTACATGGCGAAACTTTAGATATCTGGGAGTGTTCTTTAACAATTTATTATTACAATAAAATATAATATTTAAAAGTAAAATATGTGACAATTAATTGTCATCATCACCATCAAAATTGGCATTTTATTCTCAATCCTAATCACAATTTAATTAACTTATATTAATTTACTTATTGGTTTAAATGTCGCTGCTCCACCTCTTTTATTCAAATTGAAAGGCTATATACTCTCAAAGTTTACAACAATCCAAATCAACATTAAAAATAAAAATTCTTCAATCGTCCCATATACCAATATATATATATATATATATATATATATATATATATATATATATATATATATATATATATATATATATATATATATATATATATATATATATATATATATATATATATATATATATATATATATATTACCTTCACTGCAAAGTTTTTCATGAGGTTCTATTCTGTAATTCATATTCTCAATTTAAAGATAATAAAGTTCAAAAATAGAGTCTGAAAAATAAAAAATTAAATAAAAAACAAAATTTCAAATTGAATACTGGGTTTTAATTGGTTATTATATAAAAATAGTATATTAACTCTTTTTCAGAGTATCATTTAGCTTCTCAATGATAAAAAAGTTCCATTAATGGAAGAATACTGGGCTCCTATGTGATGGCTTATATCTTAGACAAGTTTGATTTCTTAACTCTAGTATTTTTATAGATCTTTTATAATTTCTGTGATAAAGAATAATGTATATACTTGGAATTTTTTCTCATAAAAAAAAAATTAATTAAAATAGATTTTAGCAGTAAAATCTTAAAACAGTTATAAAGAATAGAAATAAAAAAGGTAAGGTTGAAGAATAAAAACTTGCTATAATTATTTATCTAATCTATATGAAATTTTCAAAGGTGATACAACTGGGCAAGCTACATACTAGTATATATATTTATTTTATTTACTTAATCTACATGAAATTTGCCGAAGTCATACAATTGGGCAAGCTTATGTAGAAAATAATTAAATTTTAATAATTTAAAAATTTTTTTTTAGTGTACAATAGTAGTTAAACAAACACTTCATTAAGCTTTCTTTAATACATTTACATTTATTATTGTGTTTGTAGCTTCTATAGAATTAAAAAATATTCTATGCTTATTCTAAACAACAGAAATATCTAAATGATACTTTATGCTTTATTAGGGTTCCTTATGCATTTACATGATAAATATTTTAACAAAATAGAAATAAAATGTGAATCACAAAAACAAAAACACTGGATAGTTAATGCAGATAGTACATGTTGGAATAAATTATATAGGTCATAAAAGTCAGTTTGGCCAGTTTATTTTACATAATATATACTGTAAAATGGAGTAAAACTAACCAATTTTTTAATATTTCAACTTTCTAGAGGCTCAAAACATTGGGATTACATGTATAATTTCTTTGAGAAATATGACCCTTTCTGAATATTTTAATATAAAAAAATATAAGGAAATATGAAAATTAAAATTTTTTAAGAAATTTTAAATTTGATGGTGATAAAAATATGAAACTGGGTAAAACTAACAAATTAATATTATTTAAAAATGGACTATTCCGCAGTTCTTTTTTAATAAAAAATGGATATTAATAGTATTATAGATTATGTGTTTGGATACATGTTTGTACACATGAATGGTAGCAAAATTTATGCAAATTTATCAGCATATTCCCTTTGTCAAAATGACTGTAGATAGTTAAATCAGTAATATTCATTTTGTTATACTTGAAAATTTCATGTTAGCTGCCGAAAAAAAGTAATTACCACGAATATCCTGTATTCATAAAACATGTCATTTTTTTCATAAAAAATATTTTTGGGTATAACTTTTTTTTCTACCCATGACAAGTTTATGAAATTTTCAGAGGTTGTATAGTTGAGTAAGATACACATTTTTTATTTAGAACAATTTTTTGATACTGTGCATGGGAAAAATTTAAAAATCTAGATTGACTTAACCTAACTTGGACTTGAAGGGTAAATCTTAAGCTAATGGCTAGCGAATAGGCCTACCTTAGCAAACGCTGCTTCTCTTGGCACAAAAAAAAAAAAGTATTGGGAACCAGCATTTTCCAGGTTAGGTCTAAATATTGGCTGTTAGCATTGAGATACCCTACAAGTCCATACTGACCTAACTTGGCAAATGTTGGTTCTCCTGGTGCCTAAAAAAAATATAAATAGGTATGAATATACTGTTTTGATATAATATATATATATAATATATTATATATATATATATATATATTATATATATATATAATATATATATATATATATATATATATATATTAATATGTAATTTTTGTAATTTTATTTTTATATCACTAATGCAAAAGATTTCAAATTTTTGATAAATTTTTTTTAGAGACGCAGGCCTGAATTTTTATTTTTTTTCCTACTTAGCCTAATTATAAAAAAACGAAAAGATCTAATTTTTTTTTTTTAATTTTGTTTTTTTTTTTTTTTTTTTTTTTAAGAAAAAAAAAAAAAAAAATACAAATTAAAAAAAAAAAAAAATTAAATTAATAAAATAATTATTTTTTCAACATGGTGTCAAAAGATCATCTGCTGAAAATATATACCATGCTATTAAAGATAGAAACTGTCCTTTGATTATTTTGACCACATTGCTATTATTGACGATTTTAAAGATCTTGAAGCTAAAAAAGAAATAATAGTTAAATATATATATATATATATATATATATATATATATATATATATATATATATATATATATATATATATATATATATATATATATATATATATTCCATAGTAAGAGAGAGAGAAGTAAAAAAATTTTCACTACTACTCACGTGTCAGGGGGTGTAGGGACAGAGCCCCCTGTAAATAAATGATCATATGCCATACATTTACGATTTTATTGCTGTATACAATAATGCATATTATTATAATATAAGATAAAATGCATGGTACTGATCATTTATAGGGGGCTCTATCTCCCATACCCTTTTAACCAGTAATATGGTAATAAAATTTTTTTCACTTCTCTCTCTCTCATTATATATATTATATATATATATATATATATATATATATATATATATAATATATATTATATATAATAATAGTATTATATATATTATATAATATATAATATATATTCACAAATTTTAATTATTTCCATTTTTAGCTTCAAGACTTTTAAAATCTAATCATAATAGCAACCTCATCAAAATAGTCAAAGGACACTTTCTCTTATAATAACACAGTATATTTTTTTTGGCAGATGATCTTTTGATATCATATTGAAAAAAAAATTTTTTATTTTTTTCTTACAAAATCATTTGTCATTCGTTGATTAACAGTAAAAAAAAAAAAAAAAAAATCAGATCTTTTCCCTTTCATAGTTAGATTGGGTAGAAAAAAAAAGTTCAGCCCCACATCTCTAAAGAATTACCTAAATCTTTATAAGCAATTAAATTTATGCTCTATAAAAACTATAACAATTTGGCAACGTATATATATTATTATTGGAATTTTCAGCAGAAAAATTAATTCCTTTTATGTGCTTAAAATATTGCAAAAATCCATTTGATAAAATTTGTATCATAAAAACCAAATGTTAACTTTATAGACATACATTAGTTTCAATGTCCCTATATTAGCATCAATATATTTTCTGATTATGTTCATCTGCCCAATTTTTGTGAAAGTTGCAGACGAAAATGAAGCTTTATGATGTCCAAAATTTATTTTTACTACCTTTAGTGCATTTTTTAACACATCTTTAGTAGTTTTTCTTCAATATAAATTACATTTCCAATTTATATTTTGAATAACAAATACCAGGTAAAATAAATCAAGAGACGTTAAGTACATGATGTTAAGACTATAATTGAAACAGCCTACATGATAAAATGTTAATCACAAACATTTTCTTACAGATGAAAGTATACTAGAATAATGTAATTTGTCAAGTCTCTAGTCTCAATTTTGCTTGTCGTCCTTCTAACAAGTTTACATAAAGAACTTTAAACCAGTTACACTTCAGAACATAATGGTGCTACTACTTTAAGCTGGCAGAAACAAAGTCTCAATTAATTAATTAAAGTACTTTCTAAAACATCTCCAGTTCACTGTAAATAAATATTTTAAAACAAAAGGATTTACAATATTTTAAACATTTTTTCTTTAAATATAACTAACCTCTACATGAATATAACACGATACAGTACGAACAGAGTTTTAAAATAGGCTGAAACTAGGCTGAGTTGTCAAGTCAAAGTATTTAACCATTATTTAACGTTATTTTTAAACCTTTAACTACTAAAGTTAAAATCTATTTTTAATTAATTGCAGCGCAACTGTGAAACAATCTTGTTAAATATCTGTAATAAAACTAACTTATCTTATTTACTAATTTGTTGACAATACCAATGTAAGATGTATCCGTTTCTTTTTATTTTCTATCTTGTTTAACTTTATGACAACATTTTTAATGTGGAAAAAAATTTAGCTTCAAAAAATATTTCTCGGCTTATTTTTGTCTTTTAATTGCCGATAAGCACAAAGATGAACAAAATTTACCTCAAAGTGTTTAGATTTTTTAACAAAATGCAAGTTTTTTTCCGTTCGTTATAACTTCAAAGTTCTGAATTCAGGTATGACTTTTGAGGTAGTTTTTATCTTCAACTCTTTCTTTCAATTGACTCTTCTACTCAAAAGATTCCTCTAATGAGTTCTAATTGTTAATATAAAATTCAGAACCCATCAAAGAGAGCAAATTCTTTGGAAAACCGTATATGGTAAGTCCAAGATTACTATTTCATTTAAACTAATTACTTTTTCTTTCAGATCAAAAACGTAATGACTAGTATTATTCAGCTGTAAGTCGTTATATAACTGAAAAAGAAGAATTTATAATATTCATGTTTTATTAATAATAACGCTATTTAATGAATAAAATTTGTTAATTTTCTTAATAAAACATGCTTTTACAAAATGTTTGTAACAAAATTGTAAGCTTTTATTACTTATATTCAATATTTAAATTTCAACTAAATATATCATGCCTACTCACGAAAATAAAAGTTGTAAATTTATTATGTAAGCATATTAGGGAATGGCTTTCATTAGAAAATAGCCCTTGAAGTCTGGATTTAAACTCAAATGTAAAGGGGCTTATTTTCGTATGTTTTACAGATCCCCCTATCTATTTGACCTACTGTCAACCCTCGTTGTATATTTTGTGTGGCCATTCAGCATTTCCATACACCATCAGCAAACAGGGGTGCAACAACCCCTATAGTATATATGCTTATATTGTGCTATATACTCTCACTATTTCATATATTAGTTTATTGTATATGCTTTCATCTACTTTTCGGTTTTCATTCATAATTTTCACTAAAAAACCAAGCTGCCATTTTCAAAATCACTTATTAAATTTTCATCAAAGAGTGTTGTCGTTCTTTAAAAATGTAAGTTAAATTGTTCGTTATAGGAATTCAAGGTATGAGGAAATTTTTATTTTCATAATTTTCTTACTCTAATACTCAATATATACCTCTAATGAGTTCAAATTTTTAAAGCGTAATTCAAAACTTATCAAGGACTAACATCTTTGGAATAAAAACTTCATATGGTAAGTCCAAGATTACTATTTCATTTAAAATTTAATTCTAATTTCTTTCAGATCTAATTAACGTAATAACCAGCAAAATTCAGTTGCGAGTTACTATACCAGAAAGATTGTTATACTTTCTTCGAATCTAAGAGGTTTTAATATTACGAAGAATCGATTTTACATGATTCGATGAAATATATGAAGAACAAGTTTTTAGAGTTTGAAAACGACGATAATAAATGAAGGCGTCATCCCTGCACGAATTGCATGATAACAAGGAGAGTTAATTAAACCAAATTTATTAGTTATACTAGAAGGGAAAGTAAATAGAATGTACGTTTCATGGAAGAAAGAATCACCTCCGTTATGTAATTTACAAACTCTGAGGTACCAAAAACGTTTCCTCATGAAAGGCTGAGTCTATTTCTGTGGTAGATCTGAAAAAATAAAGTAGAATACAAAGTTTAGCTGATCGGAGTAACCCAAAGATAGAAAGAGTTAAAAGTCAATAGAGAAGTATTAAGAATAGATCTAGCATGTTAATTTCTTTTTCCCCGATGATCTAAGATATGAGTAGGGAGCTACAGCAACTGCTTAAGACTGCTCTGAATAGAGAATTGATAACGAGTTCACCTTCCGTATCCTGAGCATAAGAGAAAAGTTGTTATCTGTGGTGAACATTGAAATTACTTTTAAATGACAATTTCTGAGAAAGGAAAAGAAGAGAAGTATTCTATTTTGGAATATAGACAGTTGTAGAATTTAGGAGAGCCAGTAGAATTAGTCGATAAATAGACAGAACTGATGAATTTAGTTGTAGATTGGCGCATGAGATGCTAGATCATAAAGTAGAAAATTTAGAAGACTCTAACTTAGAAACACAAGTACAGACAACATTATTGCTGTCGTATGAGCAACATCAGATTATGGTTGAAGATTGAGGGTAGGGACAGTAGGAGGGAGCAAAGTATAGTTAATCATCGAAGTGCAAAAATATTTGATTTCGATTAAAGATAAGATAACATTTAGAAAGAGAATGTTGCAGAAATTAATAAACAAAGAAGATTTTGCACCATAAGAAGTCAGAAGAGTCTTGGCAATACCAACCCCGTCATCTGAGTCCGCCCACTTCCAAGTAATGATTAGGGAGAGGTGGATGAGGGACTTCTCCCAATGTTAAGGTCGACTGTACCATGTTTTATAAATTTATGTTGGAATGTGTGATTGTATACAGTAATGCATGAGGTGTGACAAAAAAGGAGTGCTTGCAAAACCAGCATATAAATTCTTCTGTGAAGGGAGGCGTGAGAATTAGGAGCAAAAAGAAAAAAAAAGCACGAAATCAGAGGGTATTTCTCACACCCTAACACCCCGCATGCGCAGTTGGTATAATTTCATCGTTTCAGACCTATTTTCGTAATATATATATATATATATATATATATATATATATATATATATATATATATATAATATATATATATATATATATATTATATATATATATATATAATATATAAAAAGGATTGGGATTTCGTATTTTGGAGAATATTCTTCGCAGGTTCTAAAGGCTGGGAACCTTTTTTAATTTTCCCATGTACGGTTGAAGGAACATTAGTTTCTTAGCGACGCCACCCTGTATCTTATATGGTGTAATGAATAAATATATATATATATATATATATATATTATATATATATATATATATATATATATATATATATATATATATATATATATATATATAATATAATATTATATATATATAATATATATATATATATATATATAAATATAATATAATATATATATATATAATATAATAATATATATATATATATATATAATATAATAATATATATATATATATATATATATATATATATATATATATATATATATATATATATATATATATATATATATATATATATATATATATATATATATATATATATATATATATATATATATATATATATATATATATATATATATATATATATATATATATATATATATATATATATATATATATATATATATATATATATATATATATATATATATATATATAATATATATATATATATATATATATATATATATATATATTATATATATATATATATATATATATATATAGTATATATATATATATATATATATATATATATATATATATATATATATATATATATATATATATATATATATATATATATATATATATATATATATATATATATATATATATATATATATATATATAATATATATATATATATATATATAATATTATATATAATTAATATATTATTTATTATATATATTATATATATATATATATATATATATATATATAATATATAATATATATTTTATATATATAAATATATATATATATATATATATATATATATATATATATATATATATATATATATATATATATATATATATATATATATATATATATATATATATATATATATATATATATATATATATATATATATTATATATATTTAATTAATTAATTAATTAAAAGTTTATTACGATAAGCGTCCCATCCTTCTAATAATCGTTTGTCCTTTTTTTCTAGGTCGAATTTGCTGAAAAGAGGTTTGTCCATAGTTTGTCTTATTTTACTAATGATTTTTGGCAACCTCAGTTTTTGACATCTGGCAACTATTATATTAATAATTTTTCAGTTTTGACAGAAGTAGTCGTGGAGTGAGGTTTGTGTGTGAATTTCGGAAGTATTTTTTTGTGCGTTATTTTGTACATTATTTAATAATAATAATTAATCAGTTGTTAAGAAGACTTCGTTTCATCATTTATATATTTAATTTTCTCATGATAATATTTTTTTTTACAGTAAACTTAAAAGTAATAAAATGTATCTTGATAGGCCTTATTTTCTAATTTCTATTTTAGGCTAACGGTATTTGGCACTGCAGTCGTTACAAACACGTTGCTGTATCGATATTACGGGCTCTGTATGCAGGTGCGTTATACACTGAAAACTTGACAAGCATCTCTATTTTGATTATTATATATATATATATATATATATATATATATATATATATATATATATATATATATATATATATATATATATATATATATATATATATATATATATATATATATATATATATATATATATATATATATATATATATATATATATATATATATATATATATATATATATATATATTGGATTCAAAATTGTACACAGGATAATAATGTTAAAAAAAAAAAAAAAATGTTTTTTTCGTATCCGATTTATATTTGTTTTCATTTTATAGCGTGATGACAATTAAACAAAATATCATACATTAACATTTGGATTATCATAGTGTTAATTTAATGACCGTTCGAAAATACCGCCATTGACTTCTAAACATTTTTGGCTTCGTCTACGAAGCTTATAAATGTTCGAAAACAAATGACAATCGTATTGTCGAAGCTTATAAATGTTCGAAAACAAATGGCAATCGGATGAGAAGATAAGATTAATTGGACTTACTGCTAATATGTCAATGCAGTATGACAGTGATTACATGTTCATTTTTTAGTTTGTACCATTAAAGTGTTACAAAATGCCGAACAGCTATTCCCATCTGGAATATGCAAATATGTTGTTTGTGTATTGCGTTTTGCAATGGGAGTGCTACAGCTGCTGTTGAAGAATATCGTCAACGGTTTTCCCATCACAGAGATCCTAATATAAACGTATTTATCAGAGTTTTCACCAAATTTTTTTCCCAGGGCTGATATAACATCCGAACGAGCTACTCGCCAAGGTTTAGAAGAAGTAGAAAATATTATGGATCTAGTAGGAGAAGATCCAACGACCAACGACCAGCTCACGTAGAATTGCTACTCAATTGGACATTCCACAAAGAAGAGTAAAGAACTCACTCCACGAGCAAGGTTTATACCCATACCATGTACAGAGAGTGCAACACCTACAACCGGAAGATTATGCTAAACGTATGGAATTTTGTCGGTGGATAAATAATAATCATCGTGTTGTATCGCGCATACTTTTCACGGATGAAGCAACATTTACCAGCGACGGCATTAATAACACTCGCAACAGTCATGTGTGGGCAGACGAAAATCCTCACGCAACAGTCGAGAGCAATTTTCAACATAGGTTTACGGTAAACGTGTGGTGTGGTATGGTCGATGGGTATTTAATTGGCCCTTTCATATTTGAGAATCGCCTCACAGGAGACCACTATTTCGAATTTTTACAAAATGAATTACAAGGACTATTGGAGGATGTTCCTCTAAACATCCGAATGCATATGTACTTTCAGCATGATGGAGCACCCGCACATTTCGCTCGTCAAGTCAAGCAACATTTGATTTTAGACGAAAGTTTCCAGAGCGTTGGATTGGTCGCGGTGGTCCAATTAGTTGGCCTCCAAGATCTCCAGACCTCACAGTACTAGATTATTGTTTATGGGGCTGGTTCAAAACTGACGTATACAGAGTAAAAGTGGACACTCGGGATGCACTAATTCGACGTATTCAAAATGCTGCAGGCGTTATTAAAGGAAGACATGAAGCAATCAGGAGAGCAACAGCCGCCTTTGTAGACGAAGTCAAAAATGTTTAGAGGTCGATGGCGGTATTTTCGAACATTTATTAAAATAACACTATGATAACCCAAATGTTAATGTATGATATTTTGTTTGTCATCATCCTATAAAAGAAAACATGTAAATCGGATAAGAACATGTTTTTTTACATTATTATCCTGTGTACAATCCACTCCTTGAGTTTGGTCCGTTCCACCCGACTCACCATATATATATATATATATATATATATATATATATATATATATATATATATATATATATATATATATATATATATATATATATATATATATATATATATATATATATATATATATATATATATATATATATATATATATATATATATATATATATATATATATTATTTATATTATAAATATTAATTTAAATTTTTTTTAATAAATAAATAAAAAAAAATGAAAATATAATTTTTTTATTATTATTTAGAATTTTAAAATAAATCAATGTTTTACCCCTGGAATTTAATAGTAATCATTTATAACGAACAGCTGGGGGGGAAAAAAATCTATTAAGACTGAACAGATCCGACAAAATTGGATGTTTTATTTTGGAAAACTGAGATTATAAAATTTTCTTCAATTTACTCCAATATTTAGAAAATTTTTAATGTAAAATTATTTTGTATAAAATTTGATAAATTGACTATATAATAGAGAGCAGAACGAACGGATTTCCAATGTTATGTACCTTTATATATATATATATATATATATATATATATATATATATATATATATATATATATATATATATATATATATATATATATATATATATATATATATATATATATATATATATATATATATATATATTAAAATTTCTAACACCACAACCTAATTAATTTTGAATTTTGGGGAAGAGTTTGTTTGTAAAGGCTTTTCAGTTTTACATTATTTCATGCCAAATTCATGATCACTTGATTGACAATTAGACTCACGGACAACTGCTATAATGACTGTAACGAAAATAGTCACGCATATATATATATATATATATATATATATATATATATATATATATATATATATATATATATATATATATATATATATATATATATATATATATATATATATATATATATATATATATATATATATTGGACTCCTGTATGAGGAAAGGCATTCAAGATCATGAATGGTTTTTATCAGCAGCAAGATTCTCATGCATACCTGTATGCGTGATATAGATGGAATAAAAATACAAAGTTGTGATCAAAGATCGATACTTGATTATATCATCTCATTGGATAGAAAAATGGTAAGAAATGTGAAAGTGTTGCCGGCGGTATCCTTGCACTCTGATCATGGATTGCTAATGGCTGATCTGAGAATAAGAATTGAATGGCTGGATATGGAGAAGAGGAGTGCAATCAAGGTGGAGATATTGAAAGAACAAAGTAAAGAGCAAGAATATGTGGATAAAATAAGTGAAAATGCGGAACAATTAATTTCATATTTTCATAAATTTTTGTTTTACAATTTTACAATAACACAGTAGGTCCTCCACTACTAAATACAATAATAATAATAGTGACTCTCCAATTCTCTGAAAAGAAGTTACTAAGGGGATACACATTGGTTTTCATTGAACCAAAAAGTTTAATAGATGAAAAAAATTTTAATTTATTTAATAAGATATAAATACTAATATGATTCATATAATGTAACAAAAGGAATAATAATAATGCTAATTAAAATAATAAAATCTGATAAAATTAGTAATAATGATAATAGAAATGACAATTCCAATTCTAACAAAAGTATGTCAACTTTGCTAAGAATTTTCAGAAACACTGGTAATAATAATAATAGTAATTACAAAAATGATAGTTTCATTAATAACAGCATTAAACAATAATAATAGTAGTAATAATAATAATAATGAGAAAATATTAACAATTTATACAATAATCGTAATAATATAATAATTATGGTAATGATAAAGTAATAATAATAGAAATAGTTATAAAGCTGATAGTATTAATTCCAAAACTAATTTCAATTACAGAAATTTAAAAATATTCTTTTTATAAAGATATCAATATGAAAAGTAAAGACAGTAATAATAATAATAAATAGTAGTAGGGTGCCAAAATGTTGGGGGGGAAACAATAATAACACCTATATTCAAGGAAAACTGTAAAAATATAGAGCCATATCCTTAATAAACCACCAAGCCAAGGCCTATGAGAGAATACTGGAAAAAAAATTAAGAAAAAGAACCCAACCATCAGTGGTAGAGCATCAACTTGGGGAGGACCAATATGGTTATCGAAGAAATAGGAGTATCACAGATCTTATGTGTGCATTAAGAATAACGAAGGAAAGGTAATGGGAGTACAACAAAAAGATACACATTGTTTTTATTGATCTAAAAATGCATTTGATTCAATACCTGGAGGAAAGCTATGGGAAAGTATGGAGAGAGTCTGTGGGATAAGAGGAAGACTGAGGAATGCTTTGGAGAGTATGTATAAAAACGATGAATGTAACATCAGAACGGGATATGAGAACAAAGAATGGTTTTGTGTAATGACTGGAGTAAAGCAGGATGGCGTTTTGTCTTACGTCTTGTTTGTGGCATTTTTGGGCGTGGTAATAAGAGAGATGAGGGAAGAAGTTCAGGACCTTAACGGAGATATCATGGCGTACGCAGATGATCTGGCGTGTTGGAGCGAAGATGAGAGTAAGGTAAGAGTGGTGGTAATATGTTTCTCAAATAAATTAAAAAAAGTCGGTTTAAGTGTAAATGTTGATAAAACAAAGATAATGATAGTGAGTCGCGAGGGGAAGGAGAGAAGTTAAGGGTGGAGATTGAGGGAAAGGAAACAAAAAATGTGGAAAGATATAAATATCTTGGAGGAAGAGGAGATAAGTAGAATAGAACAATATGGTAGAACAGTAAGGGCGGTGTACCCTGGCTTAAAAGACAGACAGATGGGAGTGGAGATGAAAAGAGTCATCTTTGAAGGAGTTCTGACACCAATTCTGTTGTATGGTGCAGAGACCTGGAATATGATAACGAGAGATGAAAATAAAATACAGATGGCTGAAATGACTATTATAAAATAATGGATAGTGTGACAAACAAGAGAATCAGAGAATATGTAGGGGTGGGGTAAGATCTATGATTAACATAAAAGATGCAGCAAAGTTGGGATGGTGGAGACAAGTGGAAAGAATGCAGAAGGAAAGAGTCGCTAGAAGGAGATTGGAGTAGAGTCCTGAGGGAACTAGACCTAGAAGAGAAGACCCAGGAAGAGATGGAAGGACTCAGTCGAAGACTCACTAAGAAGAAATCAGATGCCCCAAATGAGATAGTTGATAGATGGGCTTGTTCTTAAAAACAGAGAAAGATGGAGAGCGATGCTGGCCCGAGTAACAGGCTAACGAGCCTACTCTGGGAGTGGATATATATATATATATATATATATATATATATATATATATATATATATATATATATATATATATATATATATATATATATATATATATATATATATATAAACTCTTTACTTTCCCGACATTCTCCCTCTCACAAGAAGTAGGTCATGTCTTCAAAGGATTCTATCACCCTAGGTGACTCGAGCAGAGGTCCTCCAGGGAAATAAAAAAAGTTATTGTTGCCTTGTTTCATCAGGATCGCTCTGGCAGTTCAGTAGTTTATTTTTAATATAATTCCTTTCCTTCCTTTCATAGGGCGTCAGTATACCTTTCATCATTTAATAATAATAACTTGATACAAATATAAGGAGTTGTGGTTCATTTCATATATATATATATATATATATATATATATATATATATATATATATATATATATATATATATATATATATATATATATATATATATATATATATATATATATATATATATATATATATATATATATATTATTTATTTATTTATTTATTTATTTATTTATAGTATTTACAGATTGAATGAGATGAATAGTAAAGTATTTAATGACGCTGTTCACGGGAGTATAGAATTACATCCACTTTGCGTTAAAATAATTAATACTCCACAATTTCAACGATTATATTATATTATATATATATATATATATATATATTATATATATATATATATATATATATATATATATA
>SEYY01001692.1:0-7500 GCA_009176605.1 Armadillidium nasatum | reverse complement strand
TATATATATATATATATATATATATATATATATATATATATATATATATATATATATATATATATATATATATATATATATATATATATATATATATTATATATTTTTTTTGTTGTGTTTTTTTAAGATGCATATATTCCAGTATGGGCGAATCCGGCAGCTTTCGAATCGAATCCGAATTCAGCTAATTTTTGAATTTTTCGAATCCGAATCGAAACATATAAGAATCAAGCTAATTTTAAATTCTCGAATCCGAATCGAATCCAGTTGATTTTGGAATTTCTCGAATCCGAATCCATGAAAAATCGCCGAATCCAAATCGGATTCGCTCATCATTGATATATATATATATATATATATATATATATATATATATATATATATATATATATATATATATATATATATATATATATATATATATATATATATATATATATATATTCCTTTGGTGGGCAAAGGCCAGAGGCCTACCAATCACCCACCACCAGTTGGGAAATTCTCCTGACAGATCAAATTGAAAACCAACTTACCCCGATACACGGCATTACCTCGAGCATCTGCTAATATAAGACCTATAGAAAAGAGATTGTGTGCCAAAGTCACATGGCAGAAACAGAGGTTCAAGGAAGTTTGAAAGTAGGGGACAGTTTATTAGTTTTTTTTTTTTTTGTCTTGAACTCAACCCTGCCCAAAAAACAAGCCAAGCTAGAGCCGTTCCTCCCCTCTACAACCGCCTCCCAAATGGTGGATAAGACCCTTTTATAATGGGAGTGACTGTTTGGAAGGAAAATTTCTCCCACCCTTGTAACCATTGTTATATAAGGTTTGAAAAAAATCTGCTGTTTATGTTCAAACCAGCAATATTGTTGATGTTTACAGGTGAGACGGGAGAGCCGTTGATGGATATAGGTAAGTTGGGAGGTGTTTTTGGAAGAGAGATGTGAAGACGTTGAGTTTTTAAAGAGTTGATTTTCACCAGGCTGAAGTAGTGACTCCCCCCCTCCCCCCGGAAATCCCATCCAGAGCGGCAAGTTCTAGATTCAAAAAAGAAAGTGAATTTGAAACAAATAGTAAAATGGAGAGTTGTGTCATCGTCATAAGAATGAATGAATTTAAAAGTGCTGCTGAGAAGATCATTAATTAAAAGTAATAGTAAAGTTGGAGTCAGAACAGAACCTTGAGGAACACCACAATCAGCAGGAAAAGAGGAGGGGGTCACTTCATCAACAAATACTTATATGGAACAATCTGAGAGAAAACTAAACATGTGAAAATAAAGAGAAGGAAGAAATTCAAAGGAAGGGAGCTTAGAATTGTAGTGACACCTGCCATAAATTGTTAAAAACTTTAGATATCTCAAGCGCCATCCCTAAAGGCAAAAGATCATAAAATAGTGAGATAGTAGAATATGTCACCAGTAGAACTCTAGTGTTGAAAGCCATATTGATGATCTGAGAGAAGGGAATGAGATTTTAGATAATCTGGGAAATGAAAGTTGAGGAGAGTTTCAAAGATTTTAAACAGAATACAAGTGAGAGCTATAGGACGATAGTTAGAAGGATTAGAACGGCTACCTTTCTTGTAATCGTCTGAACATATGCGCCCTTCAAGCACATAGGGAAAGTATTAGTATTAAGCCATAGAGGGCAGAGTGGAACAAGGACAGCATCTAGCTCAGACTCACATTCCCTCAAAATTCGAGGAGGAATGCCATTCATAGATCTTAGGATCTCATGAACTCGATCATGTGTGATTACAGGTTGAAACATAGAACACCTGAGAGGAGGAATAAGATTAAGGAAGATAAAGCCTTCCAGGGTGGAATTAGTTGAAGAGATTAGCCTTTTCAAAAAGGAGGGTTAGCTACAATACTGTCAGAGCGGAAAAGTAAATTTACAGAAATTATTAGAAATTTTTTTTGGTAAGAGGCCAGAAACTTTTATCAGTAGGAGAAAAAAAGATTACTTAAATTTTGATGTTACCATAAATGAAAGGATTCGAATCCGAATCCACATGCTTTAAATTTCTCGAATCCGGAACCTCCGAATGAACCCAATTTTTGGATTTCTTAAATCCGAATCGAATCCGAATCCAGCCAGATTTGCGATTCTAGAATCCGAATCCGCGAAAAACCTTCGAATCCGAATCCGGATTCTCCCACCACTGATATATACTTTAATTATTCTGATTCGTACACACACACACACTCACACACTTAACTCTCACTTACTCTCTCACTCACTCACTCATATATATATATATATATATATATATATATATATATATATATATATATATATATATATATATATATATATATATATATATATATATATATATATATATATATATATAATGAGTATTTTCGCTTTATAAAAATGACATTTTTGCATCTTTCTCATTTTTGACAGATTTTCAATAATATTATCATGCAGTTTCATATTCAGCTTTGTTTTCCGAAGAATTTAATTTGTTCATGTTACTGTCTTTCTAGCTTGGTATTGCGCTACTTCTACAGAGTTGCGTATGTTGTACCCAAATATAATAGGCATATACTTTTAAAAAAAACAAAACTTGCATGATTTAATTAAAGATAAAAAGTTGGAAAACAGTGTGGGATGCTTTGCACTTTAATTTGCCTTAATATTGTTAAATACGGCAAATATTAATTTTAAAAATGGGATTTGTTGAAATTATTTGTTTGTTATTTTTGGAATTGTTTATTTGCTTATAAACTGAAAAGGAAATCAAACGGAAATTATGCTTGTATAATTTCCGAAAATGGTGCATGATATAATATATATATATATATATATATATATATATATATATATATATATATATATATATATATATATATATATATATATATATATATATATATATATATATATATATATATAAATATTAAAAAAAAAATTTATTTTGAAAACAGGAAAAAATTGATTTAAAATAATAAAAATATATTTTTTTTTTTGCTTTTTTTAAATATTTTTTTTTTATTATAAAAAAATTTTTTTTAATGGTTTTTAAGGTTTGTGAAGCAAGTGGGTTTAAGTCATTTTGTTTACCCTTCAGCTGTGCATACTCGCTTTGAACACTGCATTGGGTAAGATCATATATATATATATATATATATATATATATATATATATATATATATATATATATATATATATATATATATATATATATATATATATATATATATATTTTTTTTTTTTTTTTTTTTTTTTTTTTTTTTTTTTTTTTTTTTTTTTTTTTTTTTTTTTTTTTTTTTTTTTATTTATTATATTTAATAAATAAATAAAACATTTTGCTGACTCTTTTAAATAACCAATTAATATTTTAAAAATAATATAAAGTTGAATATTTTTTAAAATGTTAAAAAAAAAAATAAAAATAAAATATATATAATATATATATATATATATATATATATATATATATATATATATATATATATATATATATATATATATATATATATATATATATATATATATATATATATATATATATATTTAAGAAAATATTAAAGTAAATGTATATTTTCTCATTTTTAAAAATAAATTTATCAGTAAAAAGTGTTTATGATATAATATATATATATATATATATATATATATATATATATATATATATATATATATATATATATATATATATATATATATATATATATATATATAATATATATATCTTCTGGTGGGCGAAGGCCAGAGGCCTACCTATTTCCACCAGAGTTGAGAAAATACCGAATATATGGTCGTTAATGGCCGATATGTCCCGTTAAATGGCGTTTAAAAGTGCGCATGACAAAGTTGGGAAAACAGATAAAGAGTGTGCTCCAGATTTTACCAGCAGAGTACATGTAATATTGAGCATAGCGGTTAATTAAATCTGGGATGGGAGAGTTGGACAGAAAAACGATGAGACTAAAGTCGTGTCGCTCGAGCCCTTCTCATTGGATTTTTTTTTTTTTTTTTTTTTTTTTAAGCTCACATCTCACGGGCATTGACCTATTCGAGGAGAGAAACCTTTGTATTTAGTATATACCTAGATCCCCAAAAGGTATCGAACCGGCGCCCTCAAGCACGTAAGTTAATCGCTTTACCGTTTGAGCTTCGGTAGACGGAGGAGGTGGTTTGCGATGTGAGAGTTCAGAAGAGCAGTGTCCGTTGTAATAGCGATAGTATAGATATAGTGATGCAACAATTCGACGGGCAGAAAGAGATGGATAGAATAAGAGCAAAAGGGTTAATAAGACGAAAAGTCCTAGACTTTACCTTTTCAAGAAGAGCTGTATGTATATAATCACCGCAGATTGTGAGGCGTACTTCACACAGGGGGGGAACAACACCGCTGTAAAGAGCAAGCAACTGTGGTATCTTAAAAAAAAATCACGAAAGCACCTCAGAACACCCAACCCCTTAGAAGCTTGTTTAGAGAGAGAAGTAATACGATCCTTTCAAGAAACATCACCAGAAAAAGAAACGAGAATACTACGGACAGATGAAGGTTTGAGTCTAGTACTTTGATGATGTCATAGTTGTGCAGAAGGTTCTTTCGAGTAGAAAGATGGAGGAATTGAGTTTTTGAGGCATAGAAAATGACTATGTTTTCTCTGCCTCAATTCGAAATACGAAAAAAGATCAGAGCTGTTGAAAGAAACTTCTTTTCAAAGTGAAAGGAGTAATGAAGGGTGGAGTCATCGTCATGGGAGTGGATAGGTGATGAAGTAATAGAAGGTCATTAATGAAAAGTAGAAAAAGAGTTGGAGATATGACAGATTCCTGAGGAACACCACAATTTATAGATATAGATCGACCAAAAAGGGCACTATAGAGAAGGATAGATTTCGAAAGAGGGAAATGTTGAAATCAAAGCTTTGTGTCAGACTCTATCGAAGGCTTTCGATATGTCTATCGTTACAGCGAAAGATTCACAGAAGAGCGGCTGACTAAGAGTTAGAAAGAAGTGAAAGAGGAATACCAGTAAAGCGTTCTTTACGAAAACCATGCTAGATATATAGAATTGAGGTGTTTTCATATCTTCCTTTTTAAGGATAGATTCGCAAACCTTAGAGAGAACAGAGGTTAAAGAAATTGGACAATAATTAGAGGGTTGAGAGGGATCTCCTATATATATATATATATATATATATATATATATATATATATATATATATATATATATATATATATATATATATATATATATATATATATATATATATATATATATATATATATATATATAGTGGCTTGGATCCACTCGGGGAATTCCTTTGAGATTGTCTTGAATGGCGGTTGTCTTTGTGCTTTCTCTTAGCGATTTCTTTTGAAGTGTCATAGCTCAGAGGTAACACTCTGTATTACCAGCTAAAAGGCCAAGGTTCGAATCCCCTACTGCAGATTCAATTGTGTACGATTTAACTTAGTTTCATATATATATATATATATATATATATATATATATATATATATATATATATATATATATATATATATATATATATATATATATATATATATATATATATATATATATATATATATATATATATATATATATATATATTATATATATTATAGGGCAATTCCCGTGAGATGAATACTTTATATAATATATATATATATATATATATATATATATATATATATATATATATATATATATATATATATATATATATATATATATATATATATATATATATATATATATATATATATTCTTTATAAATATTGAGTATTTGTTAAAATAATGCTTAATTAACAGTTTTTATTTACTAATCATTTGCATGTTTATTTAGTTTGATATCATGAATTATTCATATAAAATACAATTTTTTTGAGAAAATAAAAAAAAATACTTCTTAATTAACTAACGAATTAAAATTAGTTTAAAATTTTTTTAGAGTATGCTATTTGGCCGGTCAGTTCGTCTGTACATTGAAGGATCACCAACCTAAACTTGCCATAACTGATAAGGATATTCTGTGTGTGGAAATCGCAGGACTTTGCCATGATTTGGGACATGGACCTTTTAGTCACTTATGGGAATCGTTCATGAAGAAGCTTAGACCAGACGTAGGTTGGAAGGTAAGTTAAAAATATAAATGTCTGAGAATGCAGTGATTCATTGCTGGTAACATAGATTTCAGTTAATTAATAATAATAATAATAATAATAATAATAATAATAATATTATTATTAATATTATTGTCACAATTCGTAGAGTTAAAAAAAAAAAAAAAAAAAACTTCCCATTTTTTTGTTGCCAACACTTTTCCAATCATCGCTGCAACCAGTGACAAGCAAAACAATGTATCACAGTCACTTCTTTTATTTTAGAAAATTGAAGATGACGAAGACGATTGAT
Organism: Armadillidium nasatum; assembly: GCA_009176605.1. Lineage (NCBI taxonomy): Eukaryota > Metazoa > Arthropoda > Malacostraca > Isopoda > Armadillidiidae > Armadillidium > Armadillidium nasatum. Next base: position 1,110 of record SEYY01001692.1, on the reverse strand, counting down.
ATATATATATATATATATATATATATATATATATATATATATATATATATATATATATATATATATATATATATATATATATATATATATATATATATATATATATATATATATATAATAAATATATAAAAAAAAAAAAAAAAAAAAAAAAAAAAAAAAAAAAAAAAAAAAAAAAAAAAAAAAATGGGAAGATTTAAAAAAAAAAAAAAAAAAAAACTCCTCTCCTTCCAACCTATTTAATTGCTATTATTATGATGTCAATTTGACATAAAATCATTGAGAACGAGAGAAGGAGAGGGTTAAAACCTGGTGATATTGCCTAGAAGGGAGCTCGTTTGCTTGAAAGCTGCTCTTGAATCAAACTTTTTTGGGTTCGAGGAGAGCTCATTATGTAGAGCATCGAGTATGTTGTTTCCCAGCCTCAACATGCGGTGTTTCGGCCCCAGAGGAAGAGTGCTTTCTTTATCTTTCCATAGTGTTCCTTATTATATATATATATATATATATATATATATATATATATATATATATATATATATATATATATATATATATATATATATATATATATATATATATATATATATATATATATATATATATATATATATATATATATATATATATATATATATATATATATATATATATATATATATATATATATATATAGATAGATAGAGAGAGAGAGAGAGAGAGAGAGAGAGAGAGAGATTTTTTTTTAAATACAAAAAGAGCTTTTGGTTTAAATGAGTACCAAATAAAAGTTTATGCCTCCTTTAAACAGTAAAATAATAATATAATAAAATAAAAATAATATTTTTTTAAAAAAAAAAAAAAAAAAAAAAAAAAAATTCAAAATGAGATTTTTTTTTTTTTTTTTTTTTTTTTCACTGTTCTTCTGATTTCATGAAATTGTCCTATTGGAAGAATTGCACGGTTTTTATTTGTGGTATTTTTCAATATACCCAACCATTGTTTTTAGTATTCAAATTGGGCTTGACGAGCCATGAGACCAAAAAAGTTGTAGAACTCTTCCTCTGTTGAGGAATTTTATAAAAATCTGTTGAATAGAAAAAATAAAAGCGTATTTTCAGTTTTAACCAAAAT
>SEYY01001691.1:30000-34808 GCA_009176605.1 Armadillidium nasatum | reverse complement strand
AAATCGTTCTCCACTGAGAGAAATTTTATTCCATTTCACACATAGTGTTTTCAAACTTTGAAATCGTTTTATCTCGAAAAAAGCTTTTTTGAACTTAATACCTTTTTCTTATAAGCCCACGATTTTTTATATATGTCAGACAAAATAAAAATTGTAAAATATACAAACACATCTTCACACGATTGACTTCGAGACACTCTTTACTGATGTGATTTTGCTTATATTTCTCATAAAGAAAATGGGATTGAAGGAGTATAGTAGCACGTGTAGGTAACAATATTATACGTAACATACACACTAAGATTGAAAGCCAGGAGAAATTATGCCTACCTAATGTCAAAAAAAAAAAAAAATTTTTTTTTTTTTTTTTTTTTTTTTTTTTTTTTTTTTTTTTTTTTTTTTTTTTTGCATTTTATGCCTAATAATCAGATTTTCCTTTATAATTTTGCAGGATTAGGTACATATTATACCCATGAAGGAAAATTTTGTTCGAAAACATTGAAGAACCTTTTTATAATACACTTATTTATTATAATTATAATAATAATAATAATAATATAAATAATACTAACACTAATACAAATAATAATAATAATAATAATAATAATAATAATAATAATAATAATAATAATAATAATAATAATAATGATAATGATAATAATAATAATAATTAATTATTATTATTATTATTATTATTATTATTATTATTATTATTATTATTATTATTATTATTATTATTATTATTATTATTATTATTATTATTATTGTCATTAAGTATAAGTATATTAATTATAATAAATATAAAAATATTCTAAACTGTGAGGAACAAAAATTAAGATACGTACGAGTATACTAAATTTCTTTCAAAATATTTCTTGCACTAAAAACGAAGGTTGCATTTTCATTTTCATTGAAAAATCACCGAAACCTTTAGTTTATTTTTAGCTATTTTAAGAAATATTAATATAGGAAAAAAATATGCAATAAAATTTTGAAATACATATGTTTAACTTCAAATGAACGTAGTTCGTAAACAACACACAATATTAGTTGTATTTTACTTCTAACATCGTCATAAAAATAATAATGATAATAATAATAATAATAATAATAATAATAATAATAATAATAATAATAATAATAATAATAATAATAATAATAATAATAATAATAATAATAATAATAATAATAATAATAATAATAATAATTATTATTTCAATTTTCAATTTCAATATTTTATTCAGAGGCACAATTACAGATAATACATTTTTCAGTAGGTCCTATTCTACTAGATACAATATTAATAATTAGTTAGTTGTACAATACTCTAAAAAGGGGCTGCTAAGGGGATACACATTGGTTTCCATTGAACCTCAGTGTTTAGTTGATAAATAGTTCATCAATACATATTAATAACCATTAATATACAAATATGATGCTTAAAATATAATAGCAAATAATAATAATAGTAATAATAAAAGCTAGTAACAATAATACCAAAAATAATATCAATTAATAGTAATAGTGATAGTAGCTAATAATGGTAACAATAATGAAATTAACGACAACAAAAATAAAAACAATGAAAATGATATGAATAGTAATACTAATACTAATAATAATAATAATAATAATAATAATAATAATAATAATAATAATAATAATAATAATGATAATAATAATAATAATAATAATAATAATAATAATAATAATAATAATAATAATGATGATGATCATAATAATAATAATAATAATAATAATAATAATAATAATAATAATAATAATAATAATAATAATAATAATAACAATAATAACAATAATAATAATAATTATAATAGATACCATCTCCATCATTAATACTAGAAAACAGTACAGCATTTCTATTTATGTATAATGTCGCTAGAATTATAGGAATATCTACCACATATATAATACTAATAATAATGATAGTACTAATAATAAAAACAATAACGAAAATAAAATAATGAAAGAAATAACAGCATTAATAATAAAAATATTAATACAAACAATAATAATAATAATAATAATAATAATAATAATAATAATAATAATAATAATAATAATAATAATAATAATAATAATAATAATAATAATAATAATAATAATAATAATAATAATAATAATAATAATAATAATAATAATAATAATAATAATAACAATAATAACAATAATAATAATAATAATAACAATAATAACAATAACAATAATAATAATAATTTTTAAAGAATGCGTTCTTTACTTCAAGGATAATAAGAGACTCATTATAGAAGGTCTTTTTGGAGGTTTGTCTTTGCTATTAGTTTCGGTTTCATTATTATTGTGTCTTACTTTCCCAAAACATATATATAGTTTAAGTCGGTTTCAGACGTTGGAAGGAAAAGTAAATAAAAAAATATTGATTAACGATAGTAAATAAATAATGTTAAGTGATAATATGCGGAAAATATAATAATAATAATAATAATAATAATAATAATAATAATAATAATAATAATAATAATAATAATAATAATAATAATAATAATAATAATAATAAAATATAAAAATTAATAATACTAATAATAATAATAATATTAATAATAATAAAGATAATAATAATAATAATAATAATAATAATAATAATAATAATAATAATAATAATAATAATAATAATAATAATAATAATAATAATAATAATAATAATAATAATAATAATAATAATAATAATAATAATAATAATAATAATAATAATAATAATAATAACTTAAGAAATTCTATATCAGCTTTTGTTTTAATTAATTGTATACATTTACCTTCCACGGATCTAAAAATTACTTTCTGCTCTAAGATAATTTTCTTTAAGATAATTCTTGAGAATAATCTACAAATAAAATAAAATGAATGATTATATTTCTCTGCTAACGAGTTTCGTCCACAAACTTGGAACATCTTCAGAGCTTGAGATTATAGCAGTGAATGTATTTACATAAACAAATTACAATAAAATTAATTAAAAATACAATAATTTTAATAAAATATTTCAAATTATATTAAGTTTAAGGAACATTACAATGAATTTTAAAAGAAAAAAGGCTCTGCAATTTTTAACTTTTGGACTTCATCGGAAGTATACAGGACTTTAAAAAGAGTTTATATATTTTGAAGTGTTTTTTTTTTCGTGTTCTACGTTGAAGTGTTCATAAATCTTGCTTGGTTTGAATCTATTTTTGATACGCCTTATCTGACAATCAGTTAGTTGTGTATCCAATATACGTCGACGAACAGTCAGACTCAGGGCATTGGAAATGGTACACATGATGATTATCAGACAAGGTATCTCTTGTAGAAAAACAAGATGAGAGTTGATCTAATTGTGATATAATCTAAATGTAATACTTTGTATTACTTTGATCGATATAAAAATGATTATGATTATTATTATATTATTTCGATCATTGTTAGATTTGCGAATACCTTCTTCCTCTCATCATTATTATTATTATTATTATTATTATTTTACTATTTTTGCTATTATAATTAATATTGCTATTACTATTTCGTTATTATTAATTTTATAAGATAATTGCATTTTAATTAGCATTATCTTTATCACTCATTTTGTTATATGCACCATTTTAGTATTTACTTTTTAATAATAAAATTAAAAAACTTTTTTAACTACTAAACTTTGGGGCTCAATGGAAACTAATGTGTATCACCTTAGTAGTCTCTTTTTAGAGAACTGTACAGTCACTTCATTACTATTACTATTATTATTACTGCTATTATTATTGTTACTATTATTATTATTATTATTATTAGTAGTAGTAGTAGTAGTATTAGTAGTATAGTTAGTAGTATAGGACCTACTACATATTGTATATTACCGTGTACGTTCAATGAATAAACAATTTTCAATTTGAAAATGAATTATTATTATTAGAATTGTTATTATTCTTCTTCTTCTTCTTCTTCTTCTTCTTCTTCTTCTTCTTCTTCTTCTTCTTCTTCTTCTTCTTCTTCTTCTTCTTCTTCTTCTTCTTCTTCTTCTTCTTCTTCTTCTTTCTTCTTCTTCTTCTTCTTCTTCTTCTTCTTCTTCTTCTTCTTCTTCTTCTTCTTCTTCTTCTTCTTCTTCTTCTTCTTCTTCTTATTATTATTATTATTATTATTATTATTATTATTATTATTATTATTATTATTATTATTATTATTATTATTATTATTATTATTATTATTATTATTATTATTATTTAGTTTTCTAGCGTACTTAGTTCGACTTATCATAACCTGAACTATCGACGTTGCCATGTGACACAGACCTAAACCGATAAATGGAACGTTGCCGTGGGATACAGGCTTACTGCCGTGTATTACTATATATATATATATATATATATATATATATATATATATATATATATATATATATATATATATATATATATATATATATATATATATATATATATATATATATATATATATATATATATATATATATATACGTATATATATATATATATATATATATATATATATATATATATATATATTATATATATATATATATATATATATATATATATATATATATATATATATATATATATATATATATATATATATATATATATATATATATATATATATATATATATATAACTTACATGTTACGGGAAATGCTTGTCAGTTGCTTCAAGAAAAGATTAAAACATTCCAAACTGCAAACTTCTCTGCAAAAGTTGAACCAATTCAATGACTGTAGTCTTGCTAACAAGAACACATTTCGACACCTGCTTTACTGTTAA
>SEYY01001691.1:22500-25000 GCA_009176605.1 Armadillidium nasatum | reverse complement strand
ATTTTTCTCTGATCTTTTGAAGCAGGTGGTAATTCTAGCATTAATACACAATGGAAGTGGTCAGAAATATCGGTGTTCGATATACGATTTTCTGGAATCTTGTTTGATCATATATAGTCGATTGTTATAGAGTTTTGATTTACATTTGGCCTTGTGATGCTTGTTATGTAATTTAAAAATCCATTTGTTTAGCTTAAAGCCCTTTTTAATACATACTGAAATACCCCTCTCTTTTTTTCCCCTTGTTTTGAGTACTGAACCGGTCATACATATCCTGCAAAATCAAACAGTTCTTTGTTATAATATTTAAGTATGTCTCTGTAAAGACTATACTAGGAGAAGCCAAACTGAAGTAGAAAGAAGGTTTGTTAAGTAGTGATGGTGTTTCGGAAAATTCGTGATGTTTTAGCACATTAATTTGAAACATTCAGTCTTACTATAGATTGTTTGATTCACTAAGTTGTAGAAAGGGACATATTTTAATGCTTGATATATCAGATGAATTGTCAATGTATCCAATAGACATTTTGTAACTTGGAGATTTCTTAGATACTTAGAGAAAATTTACAAAGATGTTTGCATGCTACGTTTGTGGAGAAAGTTTTTGTGTTAAAAATGGAGCTATTTGCTAATTAGGGAAATTTGGAGAACAAATATTTTTATTGACCAAGTTGTGCAGATTATATTTAGATTTATATAATAAGAGGTGTGAATTGAGTCCTAAAGCAAAGTTCTACAGTGAAGAGTAAATTGTCCCAAGAATTGCATAGTCAGCGATTGAAATGTTCGATTTGGAATTTGAAACTGAAAAATGATCGAGAAAAATTAAGGAGGTGATAGGATAAATGAAAAGGGGGAGGGGGAGGGGGAGGGGGAGGGGAGGGGGAAAAAAACAAAAGAATATTTGTGAGAAAGAGAGAAGAGTAAGAAAGAGAACGAAAGAGGAGGGAGAAAGAGAGGAAAAGGTAAAGATAGAAAGCTAAAGAGAGAGTAAAAAAAGAGAAAGAGGGAGGGAAAAAGAGAAAAAGAGAAAGAGAAAAGAGAAAAAGAAAGAAAAAAAAAAAAAAAAAAGAAAAAAAAAAGAAAAAAAAAAAAAGAAAAAAAAAAGAAAAGAAAAAAAAAAAAAAAAAAAAAAAAAAAAAAAAAAAAAAAAAAAAAAAAAAAAAAAAAATAATAATAATAATAATAATAATAATAATAATAATAATAATAATAATAATAATAATAATAATAATAATAATAATAAAATAATAATAATAATAATAATAATAATAATAATAATAATAATAATAATAATAATAATAATAATAATAATAATAATAATAAATAATAATAATAATAATAATAATAATAATAATAATAATAATAATAATAATAATAATAATAATAATAATAATAATAATAATAATAATAATAATAATAATAATAATAATAATAATAATAATAATAATAATAATAATAATAATAATAATAATAATAATAATAAATAATAATAAATAATAATAATAATAATAATAATAATAATAATAATAATAATAATAATAATAATAATTTTAATTAATATAATAATATATAATAATAATAATAATAATAATAATAAAATAATAATAATTAATAATAATAATAATAATAATAATAATAATAATAATAATAATAATAATAATAATAATAATAATAATAATAATAATAATAATAATATAATAATAATAACAATAACGACTAATAATAATAATAAATATAATAATAATAACAATAATGACTAATAATAACAGCAATAATAATTAAAATACTATTAATAATCATAATAATAATAATAAGGAAAATCATAAAAATAAGAGTAATTAAAATTAAAATAATATTATAAGTAATGAAAATAAAAAAAAAAATAGAAATAATACGAATCAAAAATTATAAATATAAAGGAAAAAATTATAAAAATAAAAAATATTAGAAGTAAATATAAAATTAATGCAACAGCAGTAAAAAATAATGAAAAATAAAATTAAAAAGAAATTAAAATTAAAATAAAAACTTTAAAACTAAAATAATAAAAATAAGTATAAAGCAAATGAAAATATTAAAAAAAAATTATAATGATAATAATAATAATAATAATAATAATAATAATAATAATAATAATAATAATAATAATAATAATAATAATAATAATAATAATAATAATAATAATAATATAATAATAATAATAACAATAACAATAATAATAATAATAATAATAATAATAATAATAATAATAATAATAATAATAATAATAATAATAATAATATCAATCATATTATTGAAGATAATTTTAAAGACATTAAAATTAATTGGATGTTAGTTAACGATTGAAAACACTATAAATTGAGAGGTTTTCATGAGGTTGATTCACAGTTTGGTTGGATCTTCTCAGCATTAAGATTTCAAACCTCTTCAAACAAGGCTTCATTTTCCGCTCAAACGTACAAAAAAGTAAGTTAGAAAATATTCTTGTTTTATATAT
>SEYY01001691.1:0-15000 GCA_009176605.1 Armadillidium nasatum | reverse complement strand
CTTGGTTTAACTCGACTTGTTCTCGCGTTATAAGCCGTAGGGATGCTGCCTTCAGAGATTACCGTCGTCTTCAAACTACTGAAACTTATGCAATTTATATTTCATCCCGGAATCTTGCAAAATCTATTCTTCGAGATACTAAAAACTCTTTTCTCCGCCGCAAATGCAGTAATCTTTCTGGATCCTCTTCCTTTCACCCTTTCTTTCAATTTGCAAATAAAAAATGCCAACTCTAACTTTGCTTCTTCCTCTTTTCCTCTTCTAGTTTCTTCTGATAGCACAACTGCCATTTTACCTTCTACTAAAGTTTAACTCTTCCCTCATACTTTTACCTCTTAACTCCATCTTAGACGCTTCCGAAGCTATTCCTCCTCCTTCAACCCCTCCAACTCATTTATGCCTTTCATTTTAATTTCTTATAAAGATGTTATTTCTGCCGTCTCTGAGCTTAACACTAAGAAGGCGTATGGTCCTGAAGGTATTCCTCCTGTGGTTCTCAAAACTTGTTCTTCTCAGCTTGCACTCTGCCTTGGTAAACTATTTCGTCTTTGCCTTTCTACTTCGACCTTCCCTTCTTGCTGGAAACGTGCGCTTATTCAACCTGTGCTGAAGAAGAGGGACCCCTCTCAACCCTCTAACTATCGTCTTATTTCTTTAACCTCCTTTCTTTATAAAGTTTTCAAATCTACATACATACATACATCAGGTAAATAGTGGTTAAGTTTAGAGTCAGAGTGTTGAAAATATAAAAATTAATGTGTTTGGACAGACGAATCACACGAGTTGTCCTCAAAAGAGGAGGTAAACGACTAGTGGATCAAAAATAGCAACAACTTCTTTTGCAATAACGGTAGCACAAAGGAAGAGATGCACCATGCAGATTTACGACTAGAAATAAATTAAAAAGAAATTCGCTAATAGTAAAATGGTTGATAAGATAAAATGCGCTAGATATCACACATTCAAAAGGAATTTACCTGAAATTTTATTATTTTCGAAATTAAGGACCACTAATAGAGAGATAGAATGAGTAGGAGATAAACAGAACTGTACGAGGAACACCACTGCTGATATTTTGAAAAGTTGAACGGTAGCCATCTCCAATAATCCTACTGAGTGACTGGAGAGAAAACAGAGAGAAGGACAGATTCCAAAACAAGGAGGTTTAGATATCAAATCTTGGTATTTTGACATAATATAACAAACAAAATATACTGCAACTCAAGCCTAGATTTCTTGTGAAGATGCAGCACCGTTTATGCTACGAGGGAGCCTTAGAGGTAGTAGAATGGGTGAAATTCAACTAATTTCTTCAAGCATCTGTCACTATATTACCACGAGCAAAAATTTTTTTTTAACCCTATAACTCCATGAGGTTAATCTAGGAGTAACTGATATCTGATGTTTTCCATATATATCAAATTTAGAAGAGAGATGAGTCACTTCTATATGACACAAAACCTGAATATAATGAATTTAATTTACCCATCCACTTCATATAATAATTCATACAACAATAAAATCTTTAGAAATGTTTTCTTTTTCCAAAATATATTTGGTTTTCTTTATTTTAATTAAAAATCTTACTAAAATGATTATTTTTTACTAAATTACATTAAAGAGACCTTCACGTCGTCATAGTTTAATATTGCCTGTCCTCGTGTGGAGATTGAGTCACTCTTTTGGGACAGGTTCAAATATTCATCTCTTCTTTCATGGTGGAGTCTGCTTCTCTCTCTCTCCATGTAACTTTCCCATCTTCACCTATTCACCCCAATCTCTTTCTAGCTGTCAATGTGTTACTTAGCTTTTAGTGTTTTGTTGATGTTCAGAAGAACTCCGCTCTTCTGAACTTTTTACTTTATAACTCTTTTTTGCACAATCTCAGTTTGACTAGGCTTTCAAATAAAATTCTCGCTCTTTAATAATAATAATAATAATAATAATAATAATAATAATAATAATAATAATAATAATAATAATAATAATAATAATAATAATAATAATAATAATAATGATAATGATACTAATACGGACCTGACGGTATCTCACCTGTGTTTTTTAATTTTTTAGCTCTAAGCTTAATGCTAATAATAATAATAATAATAATAATAATAATAATAATAATAATAATAATAATAATAATAATAATAATAAAATGCTAATAATCAAGATAATGAACAATATTTAATTAAGAACAACAACCTCTAATTTAGAACTCAAATTAAATTTCAAAAACTAACTGAGATGTCTGTTATTAAACAGGTCTATATATAATATATATATAATATATATATATATATATATATATATATATATATATATATATATATATATATATATATATATATATATATATATATATATATATATATATATATATATATATATATATATATATATATATATAATATATATATATATATATATATAATATATATATATATATATATATATATATATATATTATATATATATATATATATATATATATATATATATATATATATATATATATATATATATATATATATATATATATATATATATATATATATATATATATATATATATATAATATATAAACCATTCAAAATAAAAAAGTGAAAAAAAAATTTAAAATTTTTACTTACCAATAAAAGAATAAAATAAGTCTTCTCTGCATAGCTATTTTGTATATTTAAAAAGAAAATCTGCTGTCCGTTCTTTGGAATAAGCGAACTTGTCAATAACTTGATTGAAATCTCAAATGTTAATGATAAAATCGTTCTCCACTGAGAGAAATTTTATTCCATTTCACACATAGTGTTTTCAAACTTCTGAAATCGTTTTATCTCGAAAAAAGCTTTTTTGAACTTAATACCTTTTTCTTATAAGCCCACGATTTTTTATATATGTCAGGCAAAATAAAAATTGTAAAATACACAAACACATCTTCACACGATTGACTTCGAGACACTCTTTACTGATGTGATTTTGCTTATATTTCTCATAAAGAAAATGGGATTGATGGAGTATAGTAGCACGTGTAGGTAACAATATTATACGTAACATACACACTAAGATTGAAAGCCAGGAGAAATTATGCCTACCTAATGTCAAAAAAAAAAAAAAAATTTTTTTTTTTTTTTTTTTTTTTTTGCATTTTTTTTGCCTAATAATGCCTATTTACTTTATAATTTTGCCGGATTAGGTGCATATTATGCCCATGAAGGAGCATTTTGATAGAAAACATTGAAGAACCTTTTTATAATACACTTATTTATATAATTATAATAATAATATATAATATTAAAATAATAATAATAATAATAATAATAATAATAATAATAATAATAATAATAATAATAATAATAATAATAAAAATAATAATAATTGAGCCATTATTATTATTATATTATTATTATTATTATTATTATTATTATTATTATTATTATTATTATTTTTATTGTCATTAAGTATAAGTATATTAATTATAATAAATATAAAAATATTCTAAACTGTGAGGAACAAAAATTAAAATATGTACTAAAAACGAAGGTTGCATTTTCATTTTCATTGAAAAATCACCGAAACCTTTAGTTCATTTTTATCTATTTTAAGAAATATTAATATAGGAAAAAAATATGCAATAAAATTTTGAAATACATATGTTTAACTTCAAATGAACGTAGTTCGTAAACACACACAATTTACTTCAACATCGTCATAAAAATAATATTAATAATAATAATAATAATAATAATAATAATAATAATAATAATAATAATAATAATAATAATAATAATAATTATATCAATTTTCAATTTCAATATTTTATTCAGAGGCACAATTACAGATAATACATTCAGTAGGTCCTATTCTACTAGATACAATATTAACAATTAGTTAGTTGTACAATACTCTAAAAAGGGGCTTCTAAGGGGATACACATTGGTTTCCATTGAACCCCAGTTTAGTTGATAAATAGTTCATCAATACATATTAATAACCAATTATATACAAATATGATGCTTAAGAATATATAGCAATAAAATAATAAATATTAAAAAAAATAGTACCTTAAGAATTAGAAAAAATAAATTTATTATTAAATAATGGTAAAAAAAAATTAAAAAAACAAAAATGAATAGATATATATATAATATAATAATAATAATAATAATAATAATAATATATGATAAAATAATAATAATAATATAATAATAATAATAATATATATAACAATAAAATAAATATATAAAATAACCTAATAATTAATAAAATAATACTGAATGAGTAGTCGATAGAACAATTAAAAATGATAAAATATAATACGAATAATAGATAATATATAATATAATACAATAATAAAGCATACTAATCAATCATATAATAATGACAATATCTGCACATCTCACTCATACCATTCTGTTAGGATCAACTCGCTCGCTCAGGCGACGAGACTGCTGAAGGCCCCATCCCCCCGTCTATTCCGAGCTTCATCATTGGGTTCTGTGAGCAGTGGGTGTCTTGTTAACTAATTATCTATACCGACCCATCTCTCATCATTCAATCTAGAAAACACGTACGCATTTCTATTTTATGTATAGGATGTGCCTAGAATTCATAGGAATATCTACACCAAATAATGACTAATGAATAATGATAGTTCTCATAATAAACAGATAACGGAAAATAAAATAATTCAAGAAATAACAGCAATTAATAATAACAATACTAATACATAACAATAATAATAATAATAAATAGATAAAATAATAATAAAATAATAATAATAATAAAAATAATATATAATAATAATAATAAAATTAATAAAAATAATAATAATAATAATAATAATAAAAATAATAATAATAATCATCATCAAAACAATGATACTAATAACAACAGTAATAATAATAAAATTATAGCTAGATCACCACTCATCATAATACTAGAAAACATTACATCATTTCTATTATGTATCATGTCGCTAGAAATTTATACCGAATCATCTACCACATTATAAATACTATAATAATGATACCGTTTTTCTAATAATGAAAAACATGATCAACGAAATAAATAATGAAAGAAATAACACATTAATATCACACAATACTAATACACAAATAAGTAATATAAATAATAATACATACTTAATAATAATAATAATAATAATAATAATATTATAAAAATAAATAAAATTAATCAGTAATAATCAACTAATAAAATAATAATAAAATAAATTAATAATAATAAAATCAATAATAATAATAATAATAATATAAGAATAATAATAATACATAATCACATAATAACAATAATAATGATATAATGATAAAAATAATACATAACAATAATATATAATAATCAATAAACAATAATATAATAAGAACTCAATAATAATAATAACATAATAATAATATTATTAAAAGAATGAGTCTCTTTACTTCAAGGATACCAATTAAAAACTCATTCATACTGCAAGGTCTTTTTTTGAAGATTTATCTTTGGGGTAGTTTCGGTTCTTGCATTACTTGTGCCGTTACGTTCCAAGACATATATGTTTACCAGTCGTAGTAGACTGTTTGAACGCTAGGAAACAGCTAAAGTAAAAAACATTGATAATCGATAGTTAAATCAAATAACTGCTAAGTAGTTAATTAACCTCCGGAAAATATAATAAATCAGATCAATGAATAATACATAATAAATAATGAAATGATAATAATAATGAATAATCCAATAATAATAAAATAATATAATAATAATAATCAATAATAATAATAATCAATAAATAATAATATAATAATAATGACATAATAATAATAGTAAATAATAACTTAATAATATAATATAATAATAATAATAATAATAAAATAATTAACAAATATAAAAATAATAACTTACTAATAATAATAATAATAATTCAAATATATAATAATAATAATAATTAAGAAATTCTATATCAGCTTAAATTGTTTTAATTGTATATATTTCCCTTCCACGGATCAAAAAATTACTTTCTGTTCTAAGCTAATTTTCTTTAAGATAATTCTTGAGAATAATCTACAAATAAAATAACTGATGATTATATTTCTCTGCTAACGAGTTCGTCCCACAACTGGAACATCTTCCGAGCTGAGATTATTAGCAGTGAATGTATTACAATGACAACACTCAATTACACATAAACCAATTAATTAAAAGATACAATAATCTTAATAGAATATTTCTCAATTATATTATAGCTTTAAAGCGAACATTACGAATGAAGTTTTAAAAGAACAAAAGCCTCTCAAGTTTTTAACTTTTGGACTTCTATAGGACAGATAATCAGGACTTTAAAAAGAGTTTACTTCTATTTTGAAGTTTTTTTTTTTTTATTCGTGGTTCTACGCGTTGAACGTGTTCATCCCAAACTCGTTGCTTGGTTGAATCTATTTTCGTGATACGTCCTTATCTGACAATGCAGTTTAGTTGTGTATCACTTGACGCGTCGACGAACAGTCAGACTCAGGGCATTGGAAATGGTACACATGATGATTATCATGTGTACCAAGGTATCTCTTGTAGAAAAACAAGATGAGAGTTGATCTAATTGTGATATAATCTAAATGTAAAACTTTGTATTACTTTGATCGATATAAAGAATGATTAATGATCTATTATTATACATGATTTTCGATCATGTTAGATTTTTTTGCGAATACTCTTCCTCATCATTATTATTATGTATTATTATAACATTGTTGATATTATCCTTATTATATGCATTATAATGTAATTTGCTGTTTACTTGATTGTCGTTATTATTATTTTATAATTTTAAAAATTAGCATTTTAAAGTTAGCATTAGTCTTATCACCTTCATTTTTGTATATGCCCAATTTTAGTATTTACTTTTAGATATAAAAATAAAAAACTTTTTTTAACTTGACTAAGACTTGGGGCCAATGGAAACTATGTGTATCGCACCTTAGTAGTCTCTTTTAGAGAACTGTAAGTCCTGTCAGTATTACTATTATTATGACTGCTATTATTATTTACTGGATTATTATTATTATTATTAATTATTACTATGTGAGTAGGTGAGTGAGCATATTGTATGTAGTATTAGGACCTAGCTACATATTGTAGTATTACCCGGTGTACGTTCGAAGTGAATAACAATTTTCATTTGAAACTGAATTATTATTATTGAGAATTGATTTTCTTCTCTTCTTTCTTCTTCTCTTCTTATTTATATTATTCGATTAATTTATTATTACTTATTTTATTATTATTATATTATTATCATTATTAATTGAATTATTAATTATTAATTATTATTCTTATATTATTAATTATTATATTATTATTATTATTAATATTATTATCATTATTGATTATTTAGGTTTTCTACGTACTTAGTTCGGCTTATCATAACCTGAACTATCGGAGTTGCCCGGGTGACAAGACCTATACCGAACAAATGGAAGTTGCCTGTGGATAACGGCTGTACTGCCGACGTGTATACTATAGTATAATATAAGATCTATAGTATACTATATATTAATATAGATATATATATTATATATATATTTATATATATATATACATATTATATATATAATATTATAATATAATATTATATATATAATATATATATATATATTATATTATAGTATATATATATTTACATATATTTATATATATATATATAATATATATTATATATATATATATATTATTATTATATACTATAAATTATATATTTATATATTATATGATATATATATTATTATATTATATTTATATAATTATTAATATATATATATAGCTATATATATATACTATAATATATATATATATATATATATATATAGTATTATTTATATATATATTATATATTATATATATATATATATATATATATATATATATATATTTATATATATAATATATTATATATATAATATATATATATTATATATATATATATTATATATTAGATATATATATATATATTTAACATGTTACGGATAGAATGCTGTTCAGTTGCTTAGAAAGATTAAAACGATTCCAAACTGCAAACTTCCTGCAAAAGTTGAACAATTCAATTGACCTGTAAGTCTTGCTAACAAGAACAGTCATTTCGACCAGAGCGTGCTTTAACTGTTATTTCCATTACAAAAATATAAAATATTTATTAAGTGGTATTCTTCGTAATTACAAATGAATCTCCGAAAATCCAATAGCTTTTCGAGAAACATTGATCTTTTTAAACCCGACCCAAGATTTGAAAAAAAATAAATTTTTTTTGGGGGGTTTTTTGCCAATAGAAAAAGAAATTTATTATTTCCTTTTGATATATCACATTTTTGTTTTTTTGCTTTTTACATTTCTTTAGTAACTACTGATTTAAAATGTTGCAAAAATTCAAAAAGACACCAATCTGTAGAATATATTTCACTTATATCCTTAACAGTCATCTTAATTCGAAAAAGTACAATCTGTCACTATAGAAGGAAAATTATTTCTAAAACTACTGAAACTTTTAAAATTTATAGGTATAAAAATATCGATAAAATAAAATTTCAAACGATATCTGATTTGGTTTGAAATTTGCATATAATACAGCTATATACACTCCTCATATTTACCCAAAGTCTCAAAATGATATTTGCATAGGAAAAAAGATACATAAATTTTGATTTGCATAAAATTTGAAAATTTACAAATCTGTATTCTTTTTTAATTTTATTTTAAACAGCTATCACTTTGAGACTTCATAGAAGGTATAGGGTATAGCACCTATATAATATCCAAATTTAACACCTTACTACAAATAGGAAAATGTTATGCACAATATATAATGCCTACCAAGTGGGCAACTTTTTGGGTGTGCATTATAATTTCTGTAAATAATGTACTATAAGGAATAAGTCTGTAATTTGAGAAGGTAAAGAATGTGTACAATATATTATATTCAAATTTCAAAGTGTAGCCAAATAGGAAAAAGTTTAAAATTTGAAAGTTTGAAATTTCAATGCGATTTTCTCAACTATTTTTGGAATTTTCAAATTTGTGAGGATTTTCTCGAAAAAACAATAGCGTTGAATAAAGTACTTAGTGAAAGTTGTAGCTCTGATTTTTTAACAATATAATATATATATATATAAAAAAAAACATATAATATATATATATATATATATATAATATATATATATATATATATATATATATATATAAATATATTATATATATATTAAAATATATATATATTAATATATATAATATTATATTATATTTATTATATATATATATTATATATATATAATAATATATATATATATATTATAATATATATAAGATATATATAATATATATATATATATATAACTTCGTTAAGGAAATTGCTGTCAGTTGTTGAAAGTAAAAAAAATGCAAACTTCTCTGCAAAAGTTGAACCAATCAATCACTGTAGTTTGCTAACACTAACACATTTGACACTGTTTTACTGTTAAATTTTCCACAAAAAATATATTATTTATATTGCAACTTCGTAATACAAATGCATATCCGAAAACCACTAGTTTTTAGGAGAAACACTCAACTTAAACCCACAAATTTTTTTTGTTGCAATAAAAAAAATGTTTCATTTTTTTTTTTTGATATATCACATTTTGTTTACACTTATCACATTCATTATCAGTAACTACTAATTAAATATGAAAAAACGCAAAAACAGTCATCTTAATAGAAAAAGTTACAACCTTCTTCACATAAAGGGAAAAATACAAACTAATCATTTTAAATATCAATAATAAAACATATCGAAAAAAATCAAATTTCAAAATATCGATTGTTGAAATTGCAGAAATACAGCATATACATCCCATTACCAAGTTCAAATGTATTTAAGAAAAGATACATAATTGATGTGTAATTTGTATTTACATCTCTAATTTTTATTTTTTTTATTATTAACATTCATTTGACCGTAAAGGTATAGGGTATAGAACTAGTAATATCATTTCACCTCTACTACAAATAGGAAAACGTTATGCACAATATATAATGTCTACAAGAGGGAACTTTTTGGGTGCATTGTAATTTCTGTAAATAATGTACTGGAATTGGAATAGTCTGTAATTTCGAGGGAAGGTAAAGAATGTGCACTAATATATTACATTCAAATTTGAAAGCTGTAGCCCAAATAGGAAAAATGTTATAACTTTTGAAAGTTTTGAAATTTTAAATGCTATTTTCTCAAAACTATTTTTGGGAATTTTCAAGTTTTGAGAGATATATCTCGAAAAAAATCCATTCGTTGAATAAAGTATTTAGAAAGTTAGCTTTTACATCCCTAAACAATATCCAAAATTTAATACAGTAAGTGAAGATTTTCTTTTTTATTATTTATGTACATTTTAATTAACACTAATATAAAAGCAATACTTTTTTTCTAAAGCAGGAAAAAATTGTTCCCACTATTCAAGAAATTGTACGGATATGCAGCTCATTTGGTTATTTGACAGTGGTTTTTCCCGCTAATTTCAAGAGTTTTTTTACAGAAAATAATCTCAGTAAATGTTCGTTAAATACTATCCTGAAAATTTTAAAGGTGAATCAGCTCTTTCGTCTATTAAACTTCTCATCTTTACCGACCTCAAAAACTCTTGATTTCCATCTGTTGCTTCGCTTTCGTGAAATTGATGTTTAAAATAATTCTTCTCTTTTGAACTTTTTAAACTCATAATTCCATTATGAAGGTTTAGTTTGACAAGGCTTTAAAAAACATTCTCATCCTTTCTCTGTTTAACTAATTTTCCGACGTTAAACTTAACCTGAATACTTTTTTCCTTTCAAGTACTTCATTGGTAACCTCTAGAGAGCATTTACATCTTTAATTTTCGGATTTCCTTCTACATCAACACATTCAAATACCTGTTGAGAGAAAAATTGTTAAATGATTTTCATAGCAGTCAGCACATACATTTCTCTAACGGATTTTATGCATATCTCTTGGCTGTTTTCACGGATGGTCTCATAAGAATATTAATATGGGATAAGACTTCTAATATATAAGAAAATCATGTGGTTTTATCATCAGAATTTAGAAATCCATTCCTAATATTTTATTTCAAATATTCATTTCAGTTGACAGTTGCCAATGCCATAAATGTTGTCGTTGAAATAAATTTAATTTCAGTATTTTATTTTATTTTTTTGTAAAACAATAAAAAATTCATATATTTTTTATCATTCCCAATTACTTAGTACGTTCACCTATTAAATATAGGTTTCTAGAAATTCTTAAAGGCTTCATTTTACAAGATGAAAGTTCAAAGTATTGCCCTAATTAATTTTAATTAAAAAAGAGAAAAAAAACTGTTTGTTTTTTTAATTTGATTTATGATAAGACTAATTTTACTAGTTTTACTCCTCCTCCTACTATTACTACTACTAATAGTAATAATACTACTACTAATAATAATAATAATGCTATAATAATAATGATAATAATGATGATGGTAATAATAATAACAATAATAATAATAATAATTAATAAAAATATAATAATAATAATGATAATAATATATAATTAAATAATAAATATAATAACGAAAAATTAAAATTAATAATAATTTTTTTTTTTTTAATATAATTTTCTTTATTATTTGTTTTTTTTACTACTACTAATAATAAAATAATAATAATAATATAATATAAATAATAATAATCGATATAAATTTTTTTATAATAAAAATAAAATAACAAGAAAAAGTCATACAATAAAGTATAAAAAATAATATAATAATAATATAAATAATATAATAAAAATAGTGTATGTGTAATGATAATATAATATAATAATAAATAATAATAAATAATATATAATAATAATAATAATAATATTAATAATAATAATAATAATAATAATAATAATAATAATAATAATAATACGGACCTGACGGTATCTCACCTGTGTTTTTTAATTTTTAGGTCTAAGCTTGTATGCTAATAATAATAATAATAATAATAATAATAATAATAATATAATCAAATCTTATTCATTCTCCATACAAATTGTGCAAACAAAATCGTATACTATGTTTATTAATACAGACTGAATGCTTCTTTAGCGAATTCGTCTTTGAGCCAATAAACTAATACAAGATTATTATCAATCATTATTAAATTGAAGTTTATAACTAAGAAATAAACATTGGATACTTAAACTTTTTTTTTTTTGTCATAATCTTAAACTAACTAAACTGCTTCTTTAAAATATATATGGAAGCTAATAGTTATTACAGTAATGGAGGTAGCAAGTAATAAGAACAATAATAATAATAATAACAACAACAATAATAATAATAACAACAATAATAATAATAAAATATAATAAATAATAATAATAATAAAAGAATAATATAATAATAATAATAATAATAATAATAATAATATAATAATAATAAAATAATAATAATAATAAAATAATAATAATAAATAATAATAAATAATAAATAATAATAATAATAATAAATAATAATAATAATAATAATAATAATAATAATAATAATAATAATAATAATAATAATATATAATATTAATAATAATAATAATAATAATAATAATATAATAATAATAAAAATAATAATAACTAATAAAATAATATATAATAATAATAATAATAACAATAATAATAATATTAATAGATAATAATAATTTATATAATTATAAAATAATAATTAATAATAATAATAATAAATAATAATAATAATAATAATAATAATAATAATAATAATAATAATAATGATAATAATAATTTATAGTAATAATTATAATGTAGACTTTTTAAATAACTGGAATATAGATTTTGAGATAAATAGTAGGGGAATAAGTTGCGTGAGGTTGGGTACTTTTTGATAGTGATTTTTGAAATGGTTCCGTAATGTGGGAAGTGTTGCTAATTCCTGCATGTTTTTTGGAAGTTCTTTCCATTGTTCAATGCCGTTGTACAATATATCTCCGAGTTTTAGTAAGTGTGTCCTTTGTTTTATCTAATTAATGAATGTGAGTTTGTGCTCCGCAGATTTGGTCTTCTTACATTTTGGTTATGCATTATTAAATTTACCAGGAATTCATTTGACATTCCGTTTATGACTTTGAAAATGAGCATATCTTGTAGTTTGAGTATGGATAATTTTTTGAAGAGTCTTCTTGTATGTTCACAGTAATTGCGAGATCCAGATAATTTGTGATATATATGTATAATGTGAAGTAGAGCACTGCACATCGCACATGGTAAGTTGTATGAGTAGTGTAGTAAATAAGCTAAATAGATTTTAGTATATATTTGAATATGTTTTTATCTTTAGAATGCACTTTTCATATGCAAATTGTAATAAGATAAGATTATTGATGTGTTTTTGAGAAATTTCATTGAAAATAATTCCTAAAAGTTTTAAGATATGTCGTTTAGATCATGTCTCTGCCATAATATCTGTTGATAGGAGGCTTAACGTTTGTAATTATTAAGGTGTTTATCAATCCCCATGTTGATCTGGTATCGTTTTATATTTCGTAAAGAAATAATATCATTTTGTTTTCAAAATATGCAGTTTTGTTTTTTTAATTAGCTTTTAAGAAATGATGAATATGTGTAAAAGTTTTGCATTTTATTTGTAAGTGTTTGTCGTAAATACTGTAGATTGTTTGACTAAATTATTTTTGTTTTCATTTATTGAGACATTGTCACTATGTCAAATGAAAATGTTTTATTATTTATTAGAATTTACGTTCGACTACAGATATAATAATATAAAATAATAATATAAAATAAAATCTAATAATAATAATAATAATAATAATAATAATAATAATAATAATAATAAAGTTATTTTTCTCTGATCTTTTGAAGCAGGTGGTAATTCTAGCATTAATACACAATGGAAGTGGTCAGAAATATCGGTGTTCGATATACGATTTTCTGGAATCTTGTTTGATCATATATAGTCGATTGTTATAGAGTTTTGATTTACATTTGGCCTTGTGATGCTTGTTATGTAATTTACAAATCCATTTGTTTAGCATAAAGCCCTTTTTAATACATACTGAAATACCCCTCTCTTTTTTTTCCCCTTGTTGTGAGTACTGAGCCGGTCATACGTATCCTGCAAAATCAAACAGTTCTTTGTTATAATATTTAAGTACGTCTCTGTAAAGACTATACTAGGAGAATCCAAACTGAAGTAGAAAGAAGGTTTGTTAAGTAGTGATGGTGTTTCGGGAAATTCGTGATGTTTTAGCACATTAATTTGGAACATTCAGTCTTACTATAGATTGTTTAATTCACTAAGTTGTAGAAGGGGACATATTTTAATGCTTGATATATCAGATGAATTGTCAATGTATCCAATAGACATTTTGTAACTTGGAGATTTATAGATACTTAGAGAAAATTTACAAAGATGTTTGCATGCTACCTTTGTGGAGAAAGTTTTTGTGTTAAAAATGGAGCTATTTGCTAATTAGGGAAATTTGGAGAACAAATATTTTTATAGACCAAGTTGTGCAGATTATATTTAGATTTATATAATAAGAGGTGTGAATTGAGTCCTCAAGAAAAGTTCTACAAGTGAAGAGTAAATTCCCCCTTGAATTGTATATTCAGCAATTGAAATGTTCGATTTCGGAATTTGAAACTGAAAAATGATCGAGAACAAGGAAGGAGGTGATAGGATAAATGAAAAGGGGGAGGGGGAGGGGGAGGGGGAGGAGGAAAAACAAGAAGAATAGTTGTGAGAAAGAGAGAAGAGTAAGAAAGAGAACGAAAGAGAAGGGAGAAAGAGAGGAAAAGGTAAAGATAGAAAGCTAAAGAGAGAGTAAAAAAAAGAGAAAGAGGGAGGGAAAAAGAGAAAGAGAAAAGAGAATGTGAGACAGAAAGAGAAAATAGAAAGAGAGAGATAGAGCATGAGAGAGAAATAGGGAGGAAGAGAGTGAAAGAGAGAAAAAGAGAAAGAG
>SEYY01001690.1:20000-46350 GCA_009176605.1 Armadillidium nasatum | reverse complement strand
AAAAAAATAACATACATTTGAGCAAACAAATTCAATGGGAGCGTTGGCTTTGCATGGTTTTAGAAAGTTTGGATAAATTTGGCTCATAACTTGTTATTTTAAGTTTCAAACACGACTCTAAATTTTCATTTGTTAGTTGGCTTCTTACTTTACTTTTAATTATATTCATGCAAGAGAACGCTTGCTCGCACGAATATGTCGATCCGAAGATAGTCAGCACTCCAAATGCCAACTTCTTCATCTCACTGTAGCAATCTGGAAGACTATTCCATGCGTCGAATATAAGTGCCTCAACTCGCGACATTTCTTTTAAAGCTGTTTACTTTTGTTGCGTTACGTTCATACATTTCTGGACCTCCAACTCTTCCAACTTGCTTTTCAACTCTGTAAATTTTCCACTACACAAAGCTTTACTTTTTAAATAGATCAATTGAATTCCTAGAGATCCAGTATCAATTCTAAATGACTCAATGTGGATTTCATTACTATTTGTGTTGAGAGGATTTACTGTGAATGCTAGAGTGGTTTTGTTGGTTTTGAATTGCTCAAATCTGTCAGCAAATTCATCTTTCATTTTTTTTATAACTGCTGAATTAATTCGTGTCAACAGTTGCACTGGTTTTATCGCGATATTGCTTTAGAAATTGAAGATGAAGTAATTTACCGCTCTGAATATCTTCTGCAAAAAGAATTAATTTTCTTTTAAACAAACCAATTCTTCTACCAAAACATAGGCTGGGTTTCCCTTTCTTTGCAGTTTTAGATTCAGCTCATTTAATTTTGCAAAATTTAGTAAAATTTTTGCAACCATTTGTCGTTCTCTAATTCAGGATGATTGTTTTTTCATTTAGGAATGTATTTATTTCATTCAAGCACAAAGCAAAACGTTTCAACACCTTACCTTTGGAAAGCCATCGCACTTTATTGTGAAGAAGGAGGTCGGAATACTGAGTAGTCTCCATTTCGTTTAAGAATTCTTTAAACTGACGATGGTAGAGTGCTTTTGACAAGATGCTGTTAACAATCTTGATTACCAAATTCATGACCTCAACTATTTCGGCCGTAAATGTTTGGGCACAAAGCTCTTCTTGGTGTATTATGCAGTGAAACGTAAGAATTTCGTGGTTTATTTTGCTCAGAAGAATCTTTGTTGCCCCTTTATTTTTTCCTGTCATACTTCTGGCTCTATCAGTTGCTATTGAAACGATTTTATTTAAATCGATCTTATTGTCTTCAAGGCATTTTTGCACGGCATTCGCTATATCTTCCCCTCTAGTTTGTTCCCGAGAGCGGTAGCAATCCTAGAAGTTCTTCTTTTGGACCTTGGGAAGACATATACCTGACAAAAAGGGCAACTTGTGCCGTGTCTTTTATGTCGCAAGACTCATCTATAGCAAGTGATAAGGCAGAAGAAAGTTGAATATCTTCCACCTGCAAATATGTTACATTTGAAGACACTTTAGCTATTCTATCTTGTACTGTTTTAGCGGATAGTGGCAAATCTTTGATTTTTTTCAAGATTTCTGGTTTGTTTTTGAAATCACGGAACAGTTCTTCAGATGCACGTATGAAGCAATCTTTGACATACTCACCATCTGTGAATGGTTTGCCTTTTTTTGCAATTTCTAGTGATACCGCGAAGCTTGCCAGATTAACATTACTTGTAGATTGCGTCCAGTTACTTAACATGGAACTTGATTGCTGTTTTTGTTTTTGGAGCTCGTCGACAGCTTTTTTTCGTTCTTCGCCGGCTAGATATTTACTAGCAAACTGAGTATGTTTTTTAGTGAAGTGTCTCTCTAAATTTGATTTCTTATTGTGTGCGAGTTTTTCGTGGCAAATGAGACAAGTCGGAAGGCCATCTAAGTTGCATATGAAAGCGAGCGACTCCTTCCAATCCCGATTGAATTCTCTTTTTTTGTAGATGCCATGCTTTCGGTGAAGATGTAATAAAGAATTTTTAAAATTATTATTTAGGTATCCAAAACAGCAGATGACAAGTTTTGCAATTATTTACTATGTCAACGTATACCTAATTAAATACATACGAGAAGCTGGGCATAATGAAATATAATTTATCAAAAAACCATTTTACAATGATATTTCCCAATTAAAAATACTTACCTAAATAAAATAAATAATTCTCTAATAATTTAATTATTAAAATAAATAATTTAGATACGAAACACGTTTGTTTCACTCTCTCACGTACTTATTGACTATAAGTACATAGTTTCGTCGCATCTGTGGTCGCCGACAGGCACGAATGGACTTGTCAGAACATGTTTATCATGGCGCAGTCTGCACATTTTAGTTTTTTTTTTTTTTAATTTTGGCAAATATTAGATACTTAGTTTACATATTTGCGTATGGAATTAAAGAGCCTCAGCTTCACATCCAAAGAGCCGCATGTGGCTCGCGAGCCGCAGGTTGCCGACCCCTGCCATAGACATCAGCAAAGCATTTGATACGGTCCCTAAACATACAAAAAATCCTACATTCACCTATACCCAACAATTATAAAAAATGGATTTCCAACTTTCTATCCGATCGTACAGCTCAAGTCTCCAACAAAAACCATCTTTCAAAAACAGTAAAACTAAGAAATGGTGTCCCACAGGGAGCCATTCTATTCCCTCTATTATTTAACCTGTAAACAGCAGACCTACCCACCCCACAAACACCAGATATAAAACTAATAACATATGCCGAGGACATATCCATTACAATACAAAACCCTTCCATACCCACAGCCACCACACTCACTCAGTCATACATCCAACAACTGGAAACATGGCTAAAATCAAACAGAATGACAGCTTCCCCCGAAAAATCCTCAATTACTCTTATTACTACCAATAGACACCAATCTTCTCTCCACCCCCATGTAAAACTAAATAATACCCTCATTCCTTTAAATAAATTTCCAAAGATCCTAGGCCTCACATATGACACACACTTCACCTTCTCAAAACACATCCAAAACATAACCAACACTGCAAACAGGAAATTAAACATCTTTCGAACACTATCACATAACAATTTCAGTAACGAACTAACCATCCTCACCATAGCATACAAATATTTCATCAGACCAACACTTAATTAAGCATCTCCAGCCTGGTACCCTGCCACTTCACCCTCAAACACAGAGAAATTACAAAAAAAAAAAAAAAAAATACCGCTCTTCGAATCATCACAGGTTGCACTAGAACCACCCCAATTCAGCATTTACACGAAGAAACAAAAATACTCCCGATCCGTATTCACCTTGACATGATAGGAACCCAATTCTACACAAACACACTAGACATTTCACACCCCTGTCACTATACCCTACAAGACCACACAAGACACCGTCTAAAATTACCTTCATCATCCCCTGCCCTATACTACAGCAACATGTCCAGAACCATTCCACCTACTGCAAACAACACACCACTAATTAAACACATACACACCATCATAGCACTAAATTATCTCAACACCCGCCAACCAAATCATCATCTCAACGAACAACCCCCCGACATAGCAAATACTCAAAACACATTACCACGCAAAACTCAAATTACCCTATCCAGATTAAGGTCAGGCCACGATCCTAACCTACAAGCATACAAACATAGATTCAATATACAAAACACACTATCCCCAATATGTCAAAGATGTATGCAAGAACCAGACACAACAGAACACCTTCTGAGATGCCCCTCCCTTACACAACACAGAACCCTACATCACATCTCTCTGAGAGACCTTTGGATACGGCCGGCGGCCGTTGCGGATTTCCTAAAAGCAGTGTGGCCCTTCCAGTGAGGAAGGTCCAAGGGGCAAAAAAGTAAGTATATAGTATATATATATATATATATATATATATATATATATATATATATATATATATATATATATATATATATATATATATATATATATATATATATATATATATATATATATATAAATAAATCTTAATCATATTTACTATTATTAATTAAACTGAGAAGATTTTCAGCTTAAGTGAATGCTTCTCAAAACAAGTGATCCCTGTTTGCGCGCCAATAAAACTACTTTATGTAAGGGAGAAAGAAAATGTAAGAGGAACAAACTAATTCCTGATTGGAAAGATCAACGATTTAGATTGAAACTTTAGAGGAAAATTTCCTATAATTGCTTAAAATAGTTCTTAAGAAGATTTAGATAGAATAAGTAAATTAAGTTTGAAAATCTACGAAAAGTCTTTTTGACTCCAGTGTAGTTGTTAAGTTAAATTTATCCAGTAATTTCTAATACTAAAAGACTTTTATTAGTCTCTTTTAAGAAATCAAAGTTTTTTATATTAATTTTCTCATATAATATTTTATTATTATATGACACTTTAGGTGATAGTGAGATTTACTAAAAGACCATTTGCCCTGAGAGCAATAAAATAACTGAGAAACTTTTAATTATTAACAAAAATAAAGAATCTTTCCCTGAAGGTATGTTTATACGTGGCTATACAGACAATTTAGAGTTACATTACTATACAAAAATTTATAATTTATTTGTTTCATTAATGATTTTTCCGACCAACTGATTTTGTTAAACAAATTTTTTAAATGAGAGAAAGACGGACATGTATTATTACTTTCCGAGGATTTCAATACTAGTAATTCTTGGCAGGATGATGCCAGGAATGTTAATTCTTCTTACAGTTAAACGTACTGAGGAATCAGAGATTCGAAATGTAAAAAATGTGTGCATTCATTATTTTTTGTCTTTAAGCTACATGACTGTAAATTAGGATTGACAATAGTAATTAACATTACCTTAAAGAGGATGCAAGGCTTATGACTTGGTCTTTTAAGGATCTTATCTTTAATCTTATAGACTAATTTAAGAGAAATGGGCATATACAAGTAAATATTCATGAATTAAAATCTACCATCAAAGTTATAAAGGTTCCATATTACTCAGATTTTTATATATTTTTCCTGATTTATTAACTGAAGATGCTCGGTATACATTATGTACACATTGTGTATAGAGATTTTCAAGCCATGATCGATTCATCCAGAGCTTATAGAAATTAAATTATGGATATTAATTTACTGATGTGATCTGTGACATAAATTTGATAATAATGACTTATGTAATTCCTGCAATCGTCTGTAATATTAAATTTAGAAACGATACTCATTCTTGAAAAAGACATTAATAAACACCTATTACATAACCCCTATTACAAACCCCCTACAACGGGAAGGAACAAGAATAATGGCTCAGACGCTTTTGCAATTTCACTTATGAGTTGCCTTTTAGAGATAATCATAGAGAATGAAATCATTCACACATAACAAGTCAGACAAAATATCAACAAAGTACTCTATTCTTATATCCTTATGGCATTGGACTATTGGTGTTTCAAGATTTTATCTTCCTCCACAAATAGTTCTTTGAGCTCTTGACTCTTCGAATTCTAAGCACAAAGGCCGAAACCACCTTTCACGTAAGAACTGGCATAGTAGAACATTTCATGGAGTGACTCTAAAGTTGTAGTAGTCTGAATAAAGTTGGTCATGTATAGGTTGCTTTGCAGGAGGAAAAACAATGGTGCAGAAGGTATTGGCAAGTGTGATATTAACATAGAGATTGACATCCATTCCCAAAATAATCTTGTAGTGATATTTATGAAACCCCCTTTTTTATACTAGAGGAAACTTTGCAGAAAAAACAAAGAATTTGTGTTAAAAATTTGAAAAGAGACTTCAAACTTATATTGAGAAGAAAAAACAGAAGGCTTTGATACTCAATTATTTTTTTTTTCTTTACCTTAAAAAGATGTACAAAAAAAACTTTTATGAAAAAGTGGGAACTTTATACATTATTATAAGTAAAAAAAAAAAAAAAAATGAAACAAAAATATATAGGGGCAAGATTTGGGAGTATTCTTCTACTTCTACTGCTGAGATTTCTTCCTTTTCTGTATATTCTACAATCTAAAATGGTTGAGCCAAGTCTGAAAGAAATATTATAGACTAGTTTTTGTCTTGACTCACAAATAAACCTTGATTTAAATATCCAATTTTAAAAATATATTGTTAATTAAATTGTAGGAAAAATATATAATTGGGTTCCCTTTCTCTTTCACTCATATATTACAAACAGAATATAAAAGGGGAAATTCTTCTAGTTCTATCAGCTAAAAACTAGATTAAATTTTTACTAACCCATTTTGTTGAGAGCATTGTAGATCCAAAATTTTCTGCTGTTGGTGTTCTTGTGATTTTTGGTTTTGGCCTCTAGTTCTGTTTATCAGGAGGCTTTTTCCTCAAAAATAAATAAAAAAAATGAAGAAAAAAATATAAAATACTTTTTATTTTTCAGTGGCCACTGTTGTTTGTCTTTTAGATTAATATAAAAGTGCCAAATTATTGCAGAGCATAAGACATGGGGGTCTTTGCTCCATAGATATAATATGTGGTCTGCTGTAGGGATGCCGAAAGAGTTTTTGTGCAGAAACAAAAACCCCACCTTGTATTTTCTGCTTTCTCAAGCAGTTATTATTTTTGGGAGTGGTTGGAAACATAGTCTAAAAATATCTTTTGAGTAATGAAAAAAGGGGACAAAGTAGCCAAAAAAGTTTTAGCTACATTTTTAAATTTTTAATTCAAACATATACTTTATTTTAAATTAGATTTATAAATCAAATTTTATTTTTAAAAAAATATTAGTGTAATTACAATGGCTAACAAAAAATAAAAAATAAAAATATAAATTTATATAAATATACATTTTTAATATAAAAAAAGAAAGAGAAATAAAATATATCTTATAGCTTTCTCTTTTTTATAAAGAAACAAAACTTATTGCTCTCCTCTTTCACCTTGAGTCTTATCTGGGATTACAACAAATCTGTTAGTTCAAAATTGTAGGTGTAACCAAAATAACGAAGTAAACTGATCAATACCAGGCTACAATACCTGGTTTAATGAAGGGCTGTATTCCATTTTAATGCTATAATTGAAGACGTATGATCTTCAAAGAGGAATCCAAATATATTTGTGATAATCTCTATATGTAACTTATATTGGTTTCTTACCATCCCCCTCATATTGTTGAAAAATTTGACTGTATTCTAAAGTCATTAAGCATCAAAATGTTTCTGGATCCAGATTGCAGTATCTTCCTCCTGAATCAATAATATGATGTATTTAGTGGTTTCGGCTAACATTGACAGTCAAATGTCTGTATTATTCTCCATTAAGATAGTAAATTTAGTAAGGGTGCACTGTTCTTTTAAATTAAACCTTTTCTAAAACAAGACACTTAACTAAAAAAGTTAACTAAAATAAGTTTAAATTTCAGAATTTTACAATCAGTAGATTTTAAAATTGAAAAGACACAATTATGAGATTCAAAGTAGATTTCTTTTCAGCTTTGCAGTTCAGTAAGCCACATCTGATTTATATGATTGAATTGTAATTGTTCTGCCAAATACTCTATATTGCTGCATACATAGGTGGGCAGTAACGCGTTACATGTAACGGCGTTACGTAACGGGCGTTACAAATGTAACGAGTAACGGTAACGCTTCAAAGGGTTTTAAAATGTAACGCTGTAACGGTAACGCTACCCCATTTTTACAAATTATAACGGGTTTTTCCGTTACTCGTTACATCTTACACACGAAACTCCACTGTGTTGACATTTTTGTTAATTTTTATGGAAACGAATTTTAATTTTTTCAAGATTTTAATATATATATATATATATATATATATATATATATATATATATATATATATATATATATATATATATATATATATATATATATATATATATATAATGTTCTATCTAAAATTTTTGAAACTCTTCTCAACTCTCATTTCCTGGATCATTTGGAGTCTCATTCTCTTCTTTCTGATCACCAGTATGGCTTTCGACGCTCGAGGTCAACTGGTGACATACTTTCCTATCTTACTGATCTATGGTCTTCTGCCCTTAGGGACTTTGGGGAGTCTTGTGTGGTGGCGCTTGACATATCCAAGGCTTTTGACCGGGTGTGGCATGCGTCACTGCTCTCCAAGCTCCCCTCCTTTGGGTTTCCTCCTTCTCTTTGCTTACTATTGTCTAGTTTTCTCTCAGATCGTTCCATTTCGGCAGTTGTAGATGGAGCGACCTTTTCTTCCTTTTCTGTCAACTGTGGTGTTCCTCAGGGTTCTGTTTTATCTCCAACCTTATTCTTACTTTTCATTAACGATCTTCTCCACTGCACTTCTAACTCTGTTCACTCTTATGCTGATGATTCAACTCTGCATTCTTCTATATACTCTTTTCAAATCTGCTCCCTCTTTTGCTTCTAGACTTGCTTCTCGTCTTCAACTTTCCAATTCCATTCTTGCCGATCTGGATGGGATTTCCCGGTGGGGTCATAGCAACCTTGTAAAATTCAACTCTTTAAAAACTCAACTTCACATCTCCCTCTCAAAAACACCTCCTAACTTTCCTATCCTCTTCGATGGCTCTCCCGTCTCACCTATAAATAACAT
Source organism: Armadillidium nasatum (assembly GCA_009176605.1). NCBI lineage: Eukaryota > Metazoa > Arthropoda > Malacostraca > Isopoda > Armadillidiidae > Armadillidium > Armadillidium nasatum. Next base: position 37,816 of record SEYY01001690.1, on the reverse strand, counting down.
TAACATTCTTGGTCTAAACATAAACAACAAACTGTCTTGGAAACCACATATTACAATGGTTGCTAAAGAAGCCTCTAAGAAGCTGGGAGTCCTGTTCAGATTGCGAGAATTTTTTTCTTCTGAGCAGTTACTCCAAATATATAAGGGTCTTATTCGTCCTTATATGGAGTACTGTTCTCACATTTGGGGGGGCTCCGGCTCCTCCTCTCTTCTGGATAGGGTTGAGTCAAAAGCTAAGAGATTAATAAACTGTCCCCTACTTTCAAACTCACTTGACCCTCTGTCTGTCTCTGCGACGTGACGTTGGCGCGCTATCTCTTTTCTACAGGTACTACAATGGTAGGTGCTAGAGGGAATTGGCCTCTCGCATTCCTCCACCGTTGCGTCGTCCTCGTTGCACAAGGGGTGCCCTGCTTTCGCACCAATTTTGTGTGGACGTAGGAAATCCCAGGCTAGCCCGTTGTGGTACCTCCTCCTTTCCAGCCACCTCTATTCTGTGGAACTCTCTACCATCATTTATTTTTCCTCCTGTATTTAATCTTCCACTCTTCAAGGCTTCCGTCTGCGCCCACCTGAGGGCTGTGTGTTAGGTATGTGTGTGTGCGTGTTTGAATGAGCTTTGTGCATGTGTGTGTGCCCCCTCCTTGAAAAGGGCTCTGCCCGTGAGTGGTGGCGTTCTGAAAAAAAAAAAAAAAAAAAAATTATATTATATATATATATATATATATATATATATTATATATATATATATATATATATATATATATTATATATATATATATATATATATATATTATATATTATATATATTAAGTTACTATAAATAAAATCCTTATGTCTTTCTTTTTTAATTTTATTTATGCTCAATTTGGTTACTGAAAATTATTATCATTTATTATTAAGTGATTAACTATGTTTAATTTAATTATATTATTATTAATTATTATTATTATTATTATTATTATTATTATTATTATTATTATTATTATTATAATTACCTAACTTTACAATACATTTTTACTGTCAATTTTTTTTTAATATTTCCATTATCATTATTAATATTAATAATATCTACTCTTAATACTTTGCATACCGTCCAATAAAATTAAACAATGTTGAAAGAAGATCGGCTAACTAGGGTTCAAAGTGAAGCACAATTCAGATAATCTTCTACGTTTATTAAAAAAATAAATTATAAAAAATTTCAAATATGGATAATATTGCATCACTAAATTACATAAATGTATATCATTTATTGCACTAAACTTATATAATGAAACTTAAAATATATATAACAATTTTAAAAACTATATTTATATTATTTGGTCAATGATAGTAATATAAATTGCACTTTTTGAATAAAAGTTTAAAAACTGTTAGTTAATCCAATGATTTAATCGTCAGCAGTAAATATGTATACATATGATCATGTACGAAAACTGTAAACTAATAATTAAGCCTGAAACTGACCAAAAGTAACGCGTTACATGTAACGACATGTAACGAGTAACGGTAACGCTTCAAAGGATTTTAAAATGTAACGATGTAACGGTAACGCTACACCTTTTCTCTCAAGTAACGAGTAACGGTAACGCTACCCAATTTTATGTAACGATGCCCATCTCTGGCTGCATAGCAGAATATCGTTAATTTTCCTTTTTTACCATATATAAAAAACTAGCAAAACAATAGTTTCCAAATTTCAATCAATGATGAGTGGCTCATATTAATCAAACTACACATCTTTATTTATTAGAAATATTTTACATAATGAATAGAGTACGATTCTGGTTTTCATAACTCATACTCACACCACCATATTATCTCTGGATCCTCATCTTTCTTTTCAAGTCTTTCTCAAGGAAGACCCCCACCTATTGCAAGGAAATGTTTGTGACATTTCAGTGTTGCAAGCCAGTTGGACTAGTTGTCATACTTTGATGATTTCCTGTGAAAGGATTATTTCTTCCATGAGGGGTCTTTTGAAGTGTGCAGAGAATATTACTGAGGTGATTCTCTCTGGCATGGAGGCATACATTCCATATTCTTTCTCTTAAACTCGACCTAACAAACTTTGGTGTAACTCTAATTGTTCTCATATTATTCGCTGCAGGACCTCTGCTTTCAGTGATTACCGTAGTCATCAAATTCTAGAAACCATGTAACATATTTCATCTCAGAATCATGCAAAAACTATTCTCAGAAACATCAAAAATTCGTTTGTGGTTCCTCTTCCTCACTCCCTCTCTGACATTTTGCAAAAAATGTCAAGTATAGCTTTATTTCTTCTTTCCCTCCTCAAATATCTTCTGACAGCTCAACTGCCATTTTGCCTTCTGCAAAAGCTGAACTCCTTGCTCAAACATTTACCTCTAATTCCATCTTAGGCTATTCCAGAACTATTGTTCCTCCAACTCCCTAAAATGTATTTATTCATAATATCGTAATTTCTTCTAAATACATCATTTCTGTTCTCTTTTTCTATTCTTCTAATCTTAACTGTGATAATCAGTATGTTTTTCATAAAGAGCACTCTACTGGTGATTTTCCCCTTTTCTCTCACTCCTGGTCCTCCACACTCCTGTATTTTGACAAATCTTTTGTCATGCTAGACATATCCAAAACCTTTGATAGAGTCTGGCACAATACTTTGAATCCTAAACTTCCTCCTTTTGAAATCAATCTTTATTTCTGATTTCCTCTCCAGTTCTATAGCAGCTGTTATAGATGGTCACCGTTTGTCCTTTAAATCTATTAGTAGTGGTGTTCCTCAAGGATCAGTCTTATCCCCAATACTTTTTCTATTTTTCATTGATGGCCTTGATGTTGCCTATCACCTATCCACTCCTATGTTAATGCTCCCCCATCAATACTCCATCAGTTTGGAGTGTAGCCTTGGAGCAGCTAACTCAGAACTTTCTTGTATTTCAAATTAGGGCAGAGATAAATGGTCAATTTTTGCCTCAAAAACTCAGTTATTCCATCATTTTACTCGAGAGAACCTTCCACACAAATATGACATCTTGGAAAGCACAACTTAAACCTTTGTATGCCATTAATATTCTTGGTGTATCTTTTTCTTGTGATTTGTCTTACAAGGATCACATTACTTCTTTTTCTAAACAAGCTTCTAAGAGGTTAGGCATTCTGAAATGTTTTCAAAATTTCTTCACTCCACTTCATTTGCTTGTTCTTTGTAGAGATGTTGTTTGCCCCTGTATTTTGTATGTTTCACATGTCTGTGGTGATTCCACTTATACAACTCTTATTGAAAATAATAATATCCCCTAATTCTTGCTAATTTTCATTTCCCCTGGAAATGAAAATTAGCAAGAGTTGTGGGATAAGCTTTGTCTCAATCCTGAAGGGCATGAGATCTAGTCCAGTTGAACCATATATTTTGAGAAAAAGATTTTGTTAAAGAAGGAAAGAATCTCTTCCCATTGGCTATTATGGACCCTACCTTTTCAGCAGACATCTTAGCATCCTTTGAGCCAAGACAAGATTCATTCCAAGAGTATTTAGCAAAGAATGGATAAAATGCCCCTTTGTTAGCCCAATTAAAGTGCTTGAAAATTTATGAGCATGATGGAACTGCTGGAATGAAAGTATTATAACTAAGGGCTGTAAAATTATGGAAAATTACCAACAAGAGGAAAAAAGTCGTATTTACATTGAGCAGGAGTAATGGTGAAACGTAAATCATAGTGTTCAAGAACTGGTTATTGCAATATGAGATATGTGGTTTCTCAATCAACTTTTCCGGATGAATGATTGGGCTTCCACCCTACATGTATCAGAATGAGAAAAGCCCAATCACTAATCAGAGGACCTCATTATTTAGATGAGAAGAAATTAGACTTTTGAAAAATAGTAACCTATTAAAAAAGAACTTGAAAATCTATTTCATTAGGGAAGTGGTAGTAATAGTAAAAAAGAGCTTAAGCCATAGAACAGCAAAATTAAGAGCATCAAAGTTTTTGAGACGTGTTGTAGGAATGTTAATATGTATGTAGGTGAAGATTCCACCATATAGTTGGTAATTGTGAAATGCATTTTTTTTTCACATCACAACCACTCACGGGCAAAGTCCTAGTTAAGGAGGGGGTGTTAGGAGAATAAAAATAAAGTAAAAGTAAAAAAAAAAATAAAAATAAAAAAAAAAATAAAAAAAACACTACAGGTCCCATCTAACGCAAATTTCTTAGGTGAGCGCAAACGTGGGCTTTAAAGATATTGAGATTAAATACGGAAGGAAATACAGAAGATGGGAGAGTTCACAAAACATGGGTGGCAGGAAAGAAGGAGGCACCACAGTGGACAAGCCTGGAGTTGCCTATGTCCACGCAAAATTGATGCGCAAACAATGCAAACCTTGTGCTACGAGGACGCCGTAAAACCGGAGGTATATGAGTGGATATTTCACTCGAGCATTGCCGCTGTTGTTTCTATAGAAAAGAGACGAGGTCCTAACGGCACGTCCGAAAGTTAAAGGGGTAAGTGAATTACAAAGAGCGGAACAGTTTATAAGTCTTTTAGCCTTTAACTCAACCCTATTCAAAAGACGTGAAATCCTGAGCCACCCCAGATATGAGTGCAGTAGTCCATACAAGGGCGGATGAGGCCCTTGTATAATTGAAGTAACTGCGAGGAAGAAAAATTTTTTCACAGTCTAAACGGAACTGTCAGCTTCTTTGAAGCCTCCCTATCAACCATTGTGATATGAGGTTTCCAAGACATTATTTTATTTATGTGAAGGCCAAGGATGTTTATATTGTCAACAGAAGAGATGGGAGAACCGCCGAAAGAAATAGAAAAGTTAGGTGGTGTCTTTGAGAGGGAGATTTCTAGAAGAGAGTTTTTAAAGAGTTGAATTTCACAAGGTTGAGACGACCTAACTGGGAAATTCTATCCAGATCTGCAAGAATGGAATCGGAAAGATGAAGACGAGAGGCAACTCTAGATGCAAAGGAAAGAGCAGATTTGAAATGAGTAGAAGAATGGAGGGTTGAATCATTGGCATATGAATGGATAGGGTTATATAAACAGCTGAGATCATTAACGAAAAGTAAGAATAGAGTAGCAGACAAGACAGAACCCTGAGGAACACCACTATTGACAGGAAAGGAGGAAGAAGTCACTCCATCAACAACAGCCGAAATGGAACGATTAGAAAGAAAGCTAGACATAAGTAAGCAAAGAGTAGGATGGGAGCCTGGAAAGCAGTGACGCATGGCATACTCGGTCAAATGCCTTAGATATGTCAAGCACTACCACACAAGGCTCCCCATGGTCCCTAAGGGCAGAAGACCATAAATTGTGAGATAGGAAAGTATATCACCAGTAGACCTGAGACCTCAAATGCCAAAAGCCATACTATTGATCAGAAAGAAGGGAATGGTATTTCAGATGATCTAAGAAGTGAGAGTTGAGAAGGGTTTCAAAAATCTTAAACTGAATACAAGTGGGAGGTATAGGGCGATAGTTGGAAGGATCAGAGTGGCTATCTTTCTTCGGAATAGGTTGAACTAATAATGTGCGCTTCCAACACTGAGGGAAAGTACTAGTATTGAGGCATAGAGAGAAAAGTTGAACGAGGGGCGGAGCCAGCTCAGAAGTACAACTCGGGGTGGAATGTCATCTGGACTGCTTGCCTTCCTAACTTTCATAGACTTCAGAAGCCCATGCACCTGATCAAAGTAATCTCAGGTAAAGGCATAGGACATCTGAGAGGAGAAGAAGTAGGAGGAGGATTGCCAGAGTCATCCAGGATTGAATTAGAAGAGAACAGGAGGCCTTTTCAGTTGGAGTGTTAGCAACGAAACCATCAGAGCGAATAAGAGGAGGAAAGGAAGATTTACAGAAATTGTTGGAGATGTTTTTGGCTAGAGGCCAGAAAGATTTTTCGGTAGGAGAATTTAGGAGCTCAGCACACCTTCGTTTGGTAAAAGTCCGCTTTGCACGTCGAAGAATATCACTGCAACGATTCCGATCTGAATGAAAATTAGCAAGAGTGATAAGAGAAGGAGAATTTTTCTACTCACGATACGCGATTCCTGGCTTGAATGTCACGAGTACAAGCACTATCGAACCATGGATTTTGAGGAGAGAAAGATTTGGTTGAAGAAGGAATGAACCTGCTCATCCCATCAACGATTATTGGTCCCCATCTTATCGACAGAGACCGAAGCGTCTTCAGGGACAAAGTGATCCCTCCAGGGATAGTTAGCGTAGAAGCAACGCCGTCGTAGCTTATGGTATATGTTACGACACGACTAACCTTTCGATCGTATTGTGGAATGTCACTTACTTCAAACTAGGGTTGCATTGTGTTATTTCATATACTTATGCTTCAAAATAAACCCAGGTATTGTTTTTTAATTCTAACGTATGCTTCGTTTTATCAATGTATGTTTCTTTTAATCAATGTTTAACTTCAATGTATGTTTCTTTTAATCAATGTTTAATTCCAATAATTATATAATACTTTTCTAAGTTAAGACCAGTTAATATATAAACCAGAAAATTCACAACTATTTTCTAAGTTGTGAATAAAGTATTCACGAAGTATAAGTTCGTTTGAGTAACCTTGAAAATTCAACTAAATATTTCAAAGTATTTTCGGTTTACTGTTTCATTCGAAAATTACTAAATCTTTTGTAAATACTGCCTGTTTATAGTGAATGCCACACTTGTTGAAAACTAATTTCAAATTGAAACTTAATTTCTTATATATTATAATTATTGAATTTATTCATAAGTCCAGCTTGTATATACATATATAGTTTACTCTTGTTAAGTCAACTTTTAAGAACAGTAAACTAGATTGCACTCTTCAAGACCTCTTTAATTTACACTTCCAAAGTCGTATGGTTTAAACAATATCCAGCATTAACAACCAATCATTAACTTATCACAAACTACAAGTTTTATTTAAGGTTTAATATAAACACTCAAAAAACTTCAATCTTATTAAACATCAATAACTTGTTTTTATTTGTTCAAGATATTTCATAAAATCTTATCATAAATATATACAGGTTACTAGGTTATCTTATTATTTCTTAAAACAGTATCAATATATATATATATATATATATATATATATATATATATATATATATTATATATATATATATATATATATATATATATATATATATATATATATATATATATACACACACACAAGTTATTAGGTTATATTATATACCCATTAAATTATATCAAACTAAGAAATCTATTCACAATTCCAAATAAATATCTCTTAAGTTGGTTTTATTTTATTTTATTTTCGTTGTTGTATTCAATCTAAGTTAATCTTGTTTCAGTTTCTTAAATATTAGTATCCACACGATCGAGTTCGTAACTAAAAGTTTAGTAATTCCAGTTAACCTTTACAATTCATCTTAAATATCAAAATACCCAAACGAGTTTTAAATTAATTCGTAATACCTCAAACGAGTTTAAACTAAATCGTAATACCTCAAACGAGTTTTAATTTAAATCATAATACCTCAAACAAGTTTTAAATTTCGGTATTAAAATACCAGAGGTGTATCTAATTAACTCGTAATTCCACAAACGAGTTTTAAATTAAATCGTAGTACCTCAAAGGAGTTTTATAACTTGTAAGGTTTTATCTAAACTTGAATTAAATTCCTCAAACGAGTTCTGTAACTTGTAAGGTTTTATCTAAACTTGACTCAAATTCCTCAAACGAGTTCTGTAATTTGTAAGGTTTTATCTAAACTTGACTTAAATTATTCAAAAGAGTTCGGAAACTTGTAAGGTTTATCACAATTAATTTACTCAACAATGTTTTTTTGTCCAATACGTAAATAAGCTTAATCAAGTTTAATTCACTCAATGTAGTTTTGGTAATTAGTTCGTAATTAGGTTTTATCAATTAATTTATCCAATAAAATATTCTCACTAGGAAAGTCTAAATTCACTTTCAAAACAATATTTCCCAATAAACTCACTGTTATAGTTTTCAGAAAACTTCAAATGTTTCAAAATGTCTGATCACTTCAACAGATAATTTTCACAAACAAAACTGAGAACAGAGTTTATATCCGACTTTTCAAGACCGAAATCGTAAGCCGAGTATTTTTTCGACCTTTCAAGGACGAAGCCGTGAACAGAATGTCTTGTCTGCTTTCAAAAAACTGTTTAACTAAATTCTGGCAACCTAGCAAGTTGCCATCTTTTAGCATCAAGACTATGTTTCTTAGCATTTTCCATGGGATTTTTAAGAAAATACCTTTTTACCTTTGCTTCTAGCTACTTTCCAGAATATTCTCTTTGTTTACATATTCTAGCTGGGGCCGCCATCTTGTTTCTTATTTTTACATGTTTCTTCTTATTTCTTGTATATATCTTTCTTGTATATTTTCCATCTCTTTTATGCCGTTTTCGTAATTCGGTAACAAAAATATATATATATATATATATATATATATATATATATATATATATATATATATATATATATATATATATATATATATATATATATATATATATATATATATGCTTGACTTATTTCCCTCTTGGTTTTCTCCAAATTTCATAATTTCCTGGGCGTTTGAACTTGCAGCCCTAATTCTGGCTCTATGCTAAACTTGATTTACTTGCTCTTTCTGTTGTCTTTTCCTTATTTCTTTCATGTCAGAATCTCTCTCTCTCTCTTATTCCTATCGATTTACTTATCTCTTATATTTCTTTATACTGTACTCTTCTTTCTGACTTTTTAATTCAAACCCAAGACCTAGTATTCCGTTTAGTTACTTTATCTTTTTTGTTTTCCTACATTTCTCTATTCACAGTTCCCAACATCTCCAAAATTTATATTTCCTATATCACCACCATCATAATCCAAACTTCTGTCATACTTTCACCTCAGGGCTAGGGTGGCTTCTACCACAACGCAAAGCCACCCAGTCAGCCTGATCAAAGTTCCAGAAGATATGCTTAGGGCAGGGTGGAGCAGTTGGAGAAAAAGCATTTTAGTTGGAGATATTAAGATTACTGAATAAATTATCCCTGGCTAGCTGGGTTAAAAAGTAAGTGGTTAGAGTGAGTGGATTCAAAATTATCATGGAAACCATGGACGTTGGCAAAGTCAGTAGAGAGTTACCATCTATATCCACAACCATGTCCATGGATATAGTCATTCAAACAATTAATCACAAATGTTTGTACACTCACCATAAATTAAAGTAATAAAAATGAAACAAAAAAAGTGATAAAATTAACATACGGCAACTAAGACCATTTGACACCCAAAATAACTTCAAACTTAAAAATAAGGGTTTGTAATAGAATTTTTTTTTTTTTTACTGTAAATGCGCAAAATAATATGATTATGGTATTTAAAATCCTTACATATAAATAAAAAGTTAAAATATGTACTAAAATGACTAAAATCTACTAATCTCAAAATTAAATCATTAAAAATATAAGATATATATTAAATCTAATACTAATCTTAAAAACAAAAAATATATCCTCCAAAGTAACTCAAATAACTTTCAAACAATTTGAAAAAAACATTGATTAATGAAAAAAAAATAAACACACCAAAGCAACAATTTTAAAATTAATAATAATACTGCTATAACCCATTCTCTAAGCAAGCTAAAGCTAAACTATGTTTACTTCCTTTACCTTTTGGCAGCTTCCATTGCAAACACCACTTTAGGTTGAAAGTATACAAAAGTATAACAGCTTGTATTTTTAAAACCTTTTCTGTGTCATTATTATGTTTTAATTCACATTGACAAATGAATTGTGTTCCAACTTCCTTTAAATATCTAAATACTGCTTACTTTATTTTATGAGGTTAATGGGGTTGTAAGTGAATGCTTAGATCTAATTTGAGAAAACTAAGTAAATCTAATATATGTAGTATGAATTTACTGTAGAAGATTGTAAAAGGAAATTTTTGAAATGTAAATTAGGAATGAATTATTTAAACTTCATTCATTCATTTCACAACATGTGACTTCAACTTCACCCATTAGAAAAATTGACCTTAACTCCATCAAAAAACATCTGGGTCCACAAGTGTACTTCTGAATTCAGAACTCTATATGTACCATTAAATATATGCTGAAATTTCTGAAAAATGTCATGTGATGTATTAATAATACAAAAATATGAGTTGCAAAACTTTTTCCAAGATATTGAATAATCGAATATTGTTTGCCCACATTATTATTATTATTATTATTATTATTATTATTATTATTACAGTATCATCAGTATGGAGATTTTGTTTTAGCTCAATATTTAAATGCTAATGGAGAAGCTTGTAATGAGGAAGAAGATTGTTATTATGAATGTCGATACCCACCATGTACGAGCATAGAGCAAGAGCTGAAACAGTTTTCTATTTGTGGTAGATGTCAGGTAAATACTGGATATATATATATATATATATATATATATATATATATATATATATATATATATATATATATATATATATATATATATATATATATATATATATATATATATATATATATATATATATATATATTTTTTTTTTTTTTTTTTTTTTTTTTTTTTTTTTTTTTTTTTTTTTTACACATCACCACCACTCACGGGCAAAGCCCTATTCAAGGAGGGGGTGTTAAAAGAATAAAAATGAAAGTAAATAGAGTATAAAATCCAGAATATAAAAACCACCCCCACAGTACCCACCTAACGCAAATTTCTCAGGTGGGCGCAGACGCGGGCTTTAAAGAAATTGAGATTAAATGCAGAGGGAAATACAGAAGATGGAAGAGAGTTCCACAAGACAGAGGTGGCAGGAAAGAAAGAGGCACCACAGCGGACAAGCCTGGAGTTGCCTATGTCCACGCAAAATTGATGCGCGGACATTGCACTCCTTGTGCTGCGAGGACGCCGTAAAGGTGGAGGTACACGGGTGGATAGTTCCCTCGAGCATTTGCCACTGTAGTACCTATAGAAAAGTGACAAGGCACCAACATCACGTCGCAAAGATAAAGAATCAAGAGAATTAGAAAGAGCGGGACAGTTTATAAGTCTTTTAGCCTTTGACTCAACCCTATCCAAAAGACGGGTGAAACCTGAGCCACCCCAGATATGAGAGCAGTACTCCATACAAGGGCGGATGAGACCCTTGAATAATTGGAGTAACTGCGAGGAAGAAAAAAATTCTCGCAGTCTAAACAGAACTCCCAGCTTCTTTGAGGCCGCCCTAGCAACCATTGTGATATGAGGTTTCCAAGACATTTTTTTGTTTATGTGAAGGCCAAGGATGTTTATATTGTCAACAGGAGAGACGGGAGAACCATCGAAAGAAATAGAAAAGTTAGGAGGTGTCTTTGAGAGAGAGATTTCTAGAAGTTGAGTTTTTAAAGAGTTGAATTTCACAAGGTTGAGACGACCCCACTGGGAAATTCTATCCAGATCTGCAAGAATGGAATCAGAAAGATGTAGACGAGAAGCAACTCTAGATGCAAAGGAAGGAGCAGATTTGAAATGAGTAGAAGAATGGAGGGTTGAGTCATCGGCATATGAATGTATAGGGTTAGATGAACAGCTCAGAAGATCATTAATGAAAAGTAAGAATAGAGTAGGAGACAAGACAGAACCCTGAGGAACACCACTATTGACAGGAAAAGAAGAAGAAGTCGCTCCATCAACAACAGCCGAAATAGAACGATTAGAAAGAAAACTAGACATAAGTAAGCAAAGAGAAGGAGGAAACCCAAAGGAGGGGAGCTTGGAAAGCAGTGACGCATGCCATACCCGGTCAAACGCCTTAGATATGTCAAGCGCCACCACGCAAGTCTCCCCATGGTCCCTAAGGGCAGAAGACCATAGATCTGTGAGATAGGAAAGTATATCACCAGTAGACCTCGAACGACGAAAGCCATACTGATGATCAGAAAGAAGGGAATGAGATTCCAGATGATCTAAGAAGTGAGAGTTAAGAAGGGTTTCAAAGATCTTAGACAGAATACAAGTGAGAGCTATAGGGCGATAGTTGGAAGGATCAGAGCGGCTACCTTTCTTCGGAATAGGTTGGATTATTGCGCGCTTCCAACACTGAGGGAAAGTACTAGTATTGAGGCATAGAGAGAAAAGTTGAACGAGGGACGGAGCCAGCTCAGAGGCACACTCCCTTAAAACTCGGGGAGGAATGCCATCCGGGCCGCTTGCCTTCCTAACGTTCATAGACTTCAGAAGCCCATGCACCTGGTCAAATGAAATCACAGGTAAAGGCATGGGACCTCTGAGAGGAGAAGAAGTAGGAGGAGGATTGCCGGAGTCGTCCAGGGTAGAATTAGAGGAGAATAGGAGGTCGAAGAGATTAGCCTTTTCAGTTGGAGAGTTAGCAACAGAACCATCAGAGCGAATAAGAGGAGGAAAGGAAGATTTACAGAAATTGTTGGAGATGTTTTTGGCAAGAGGCCAGAAAGATTTTTCAGTAGGAGAATTTAGGAGCTCAGCACACCTTCGTTTGGTGAAAGTCTGCTTTGCTCGTCGAAGAATATCCCTGCAACGATTCCGATCTGAATGAAAATTAGCTAGAGTGATAGGAGAAGGAGAATTTTTCCACTGTCGATACGCAATGTCTCTAGCCTGAATGGCACGAGAACAAGCACGATCGAACCATGGATTTTGAGGAGAGAAGGATTTAGTTGAAGAAGGAATGAACCTGCTCATCCCATCAACGATTACGGCCCCCACCTTATCGGCAGAGACAAAGCAGTCACTCCAGGAATAGTTAGCGTAGAAGCAACGCAAAGCCCTCCAGTCAGCCCGATCAAAGTGCCAGAAGATACGCTTAGGGCAGGGTGGAGCAGTTGGAGAGAATGCATGAAAATTAAGACTAATTAGATTGTGGTCGGAGTTACCAATAGGTGCGAAGATAGCATATTTATAGAGAGAAGGACTAGTAGTGAAGCATAAATCAAGAGTGTTCAAGAATTGGTTGGGACGATCTGGAATGTGTGTTGGTTCTTTAATCAGTTGCTCCAGATCGTTGAGAATGCTGAATGATTCGGCCTCCTCTCCCCCTGAATCGGTATGAGAGGAACCTAGCCATTCAGTGTTGTGTACGTTGAAATCACCTAAATAGAGGACCTCAGTATTTGGATGCGAAGATGTAACAGTCTCGTGAGAAGTAGTTGCACGTAAGACTAGGTTTGATAAATCAATGTTAAAGCTCTTAATAAAGAATCCACAGCCTTCAGATACCTTCAGGACTTCTTTTTTGAGATTTCTCAAGCAAATGTGAAAGCTAGTATCTTTGTTGGACTGCAAGTCAGGAAAATCATAGAGTGCATAGTCTTACATGGAAGTAAAAATTAACCTTGGAGAGTTTTGTTGCATTGGTTATAGGCTTCTTGGGCAACCACAATGTTAGTTAAAACCTATGGTCAAATTAGCTTCAGAATGTCCTAAAAAGTCCATATCCTAGATTCCTATCTTGACAGATTGCCATATCCTAGATTCCTATCTTGACAGATTGGAGCAGAATATGGAAGCATACACAGTAGAACAATGGGGTGCTTTCACTAAGATACTCTAAATTTTTAGCACAGATATTATAGGAAAATAGAGACAGTTAGAAGACGCAAGGGCCTATCGAGACTGTCCCAGTCCAAACAAATAATAGCTATCAATACTAATACATGCACGAAAGACTAGGTCTATTCTATCTCCAGTCATCAGTTTACCCACGCAAAGACAAAAACAAAACTAAGCCCAATTATGCATGCAATATTCAATGAACCATCACCCACTTCAAAAAAAAAAACTGCCCATTAGGCTTAGTCATAGGTTGATCTAAAATTCATATATACCCGCCAATTTGGCTTAGTCAAGTTATTCTATATAATACCTAAACCATCCATATATCTATCTAGTCCCCTTTTAAATTTGACAAGAGAATCACAGTCAACAATCTCTTTTGGCAATCCATTCCAAAAATTAACAACTCTATTACAGAAAGAGTATTTTCTTAGATCGAGATGGCATGGCTTTTTTGATTTTCTTATCATGTCATCTAGTTACTCTTCCACGGTCCATTATAAAGTATTTTTCAATCTCTGTATTACTGTCAGATGCAATGTAAACTTGTATCATATCCCCTCTGAGAAATCTCCTTTCAACCGAGAACATCAAGGAACTTACAATGAGAACATGATGGGAGATTATGTTAGGGGTTTATAAGGAAAAATAATTTACATCACAGTTGCAAATCTCATAAAATTACTCAATTTTAACTTTTTCATTCGTATCTTACAACTTTGAATTAAAAATTATACAAAGTTTACTGTATATTTGTTATTAGTCCAAAATTAGATTGAAATACTAAAAGAAACCCATGGTTTGCAAGGTTTTTTTTTTTGTCATACAAGCCACAGTAAAATTTCAAGGTAAAATGAGTATTTTCCACACATTAGCAATCAAATCATTAAAAATTAACACTTGCCAGCCAGGAACAAAAATTGTTTCTTAGTGTTGTTATTGTTAGTATTATTATTTTTATTTTTAAAAAAATGTTTAGTTTTTATTAACAATTTTTATTTATTATTATTATTATTATTATTATTATTATTATATATTATTATTATTATTATTATTATTATGTTTAGAGTACAACATAAACAATCTTGCATGCCCCCTAACCCATAAGGTGTGTTCCGCAGTTAAGATTCTTTAAAAATCTTGAAAATTCTTCAAGAAGAGTTTTCTATGAGTTCTGCTGCAGTAATTTTCAGCTCACAGCAACGATCTTGAAAGGTCACTCGGCATAAATAAATAAGGAAGAGTTAGTCCAAGTTCTTCTCTTAGAATTAATTCTTTCTGTAAACATTCTTTCCCAAATAGATTTGTATACATATTAATAAATTGATAATTATTTTAAGTTATTTGGATCATTAATTTTAAATGAAGCAAATTAATTATTTTCAATTAATATGAATTTTATTGATTCCAATGTTTTTTAATATGGCTGCCACTGTAGTCGTTTAAAAATCTTTATTTGACTCATACATTATCTTACATATCTTCCCATGGTCTTTATGATATTAATTAAGTGATAACTTAATTTAATTAAATGACTGATTAAATTAGATTTTAATATATATTTTCACTTGTAAAATATATATATATATATTAGTGATGAATCGGATGTCATATTCTCTCATTTGCGGATGGGGATATAGAATTTTCATCAAGTGTGGATGCGGATTCGGATGTTGAATTTTCGAAAGTGCGGATGCGGATGTTGAATTTTCGAAAATGCAGATGCGGATGTCAGTTTTGATATGAATGCGTATGCCATCACTAATATATATATATATATATATATATATATATATATATATATATATATATATATATATATATATATATATATATATATATATATATATATATATATATATATATATATATATATACAGGGTTGCATGGTTTTAACCAGATGGTTTAAATCAATTGTTTTTTTTTTGGTTTAAACCAACTGAAAAAAACCATGGTTTTTTTGGTTTAAACCAAATTTTTTATTTTTTAATAAAAAAATATATAAAAAAAAATAAATAAAATATATATATAAAATAAATAATTATATATATATATATATATATATATTATATATATATATATATATATATATATATATATATATATATATATATATATATATATATATATATATATTTATATATTGATTTTTTCTGAAAAATCAGTCATATATATATATAGGAAAGGTGCCTTCAAGCGGCAAGATCGACTTCAACATCAAACTGGATTTCAAATACAGAAAACCAGAATGACAAGAAGCAAAGCCTTTTCACCCCCCCCACCCCGAGCAAGCTTGGGGTCACAAGCGAGGGAATTTCTCTTCGCCGCAGTCCGGAGAAATCCGAGATCTTTCAAATCTATCTCTCAATCACTCTTCCACTATTCTTTTTCCATTTTTCCATTTCAGGAGGAGATTAAGCTGGCGTATCTCCTCCTCCTCCTACTAAATGCCGGCGACATAGAGAAAAATCCGGGGCCTGTAATCTGGCAGTGCCCTATCTGCAACAAAATAGTCAGGAGGGACTCCATAAAATGCAACAACTGCCACAAGTGGATCCACAGACAATGCTCCCCGTTTCAAAGACTTCCACCTACAAACCACAAATGGAAATTGTCAAATTTGCACCCCCCAACCACTTTAAACCCTATCACTCATAATTCCCACATCTCCACATTAAATATCCTACAAATCAATATTAACGGCCTTCACAACAAACACAAAGAGCTAGAAACATTCCTACACAAACACAACATACACATTGCGCTTATACAAGAAGCCCACCTCCCAACAAACCAACTTCCCCCAACTTTCTACAAATATGACTCCATCTACTCCCAGCACACACCCAACCATCACAAACTATTAACTCTCATCCACAACTCTATAAATTACTCCAACACATCCTCTCAACATGCTAACACACAAACTGACAACACATCTAAAATTCAAACCTTCTCAATAGAAATAAACAAAACTACGCACAACATAGTAAACCTATACATACCACACCATACATCCAGTCACTGCCCACCAAACTACATACCAATCCTCTCTACAATAACAAACCTTCCTAATCTCCTTCTATGCGGAGACTTCAATGCCCACCACCCGACCTGGTACAAAAACCAAGCCTCCGACAAAAGAGGAACCCATATCATCGAACACTTGGAACATCTCAACATCCTTAACAACAAAAACCTCCATACCAGAATCCCCCCGCAAATCAACCAATCCCCCACATCACCAGACATCACTTTTTGCTCCTCAAACATTCACCCACTTCTACAATGGAACACAGAAACCGATCTAAACTCCGACCACCTACCTATAATTATAAAATACCACATCAAAAACAAACCCACTTACAAATCTAAAACTACTTTTACCAACTACAAAAAAGCAGACTGGACCAGTTTCTCCAACTACATAGACGAAAACCTCACAACAAACGAAATTACAAACATATCCTCCCTCAAATCAGCAATTAATCATCTCACCCACACAATCCAGAAAGCGGCCAACATCTTCATCCCTAAAGGCCACATTAAAAAATATGTACCAAACCTCTCCCCCGAAATCACTTCCCTCATAAAACAAAGGAACACACTAAAACGCCAAAACAACCCCACACAACTCACCAAAACACAATTAGAAACCCTAAACAATCAAATATCGACCCTAAAAAAATCTCACACAACTAACAACTACCAAAACTTCCTCATCAAAAACTTGGACAACACAAACAGCAAAAGAGTCTGGAAAACAATCCACACACACAATGCAAAAAACAACCCACTTCACACTCACGAAACTCCAACCAATCCCACTACACAAACCCCATTAACTCCCAAACAACACATCAACCTACTGGCCACACACTTTGCTAAACAAAGTAGCTTACCTACCCACCCACAAAACAGAAAAATAATCAAAAAACTGAAAAAGCTACGCAACAACCAAAACAACTTAAACGCCATCACACCCACAAACACACAAAACACCATTAAAACTATCAAAAACTCTCCAGCAACAGGACCAGACAACATATCAAATATTCACCTAAAACACCTATCCATCCACACAATCACATACATAACCTCCATCTTCAACAAATCCATCCAACTCAACTATATCCCACCACAATGGAAAAAAGCTTTAATCATCCCTAAACTAAAACCTGGCAAAGACCCTTCAAACCCCTCCTCTTACCGCCCAATCTCCCTATTATCCACCATCT
>SEYY01001690.1:0-15000 GCA_009176605.1 Armadillidium nasatum | reverse complement strand
AATAAAAATGAAAGTAAAAGAGCACAAAATCCAAAAAATGAAAACCACCCTTACAGTACCCACCTACGCAAATTTCTTAGATGAGCGCAGACGCGGGCTTTAAAGAAATTGAGATTAAATCGGAGGGAAATACAGAAGATGGAAGTGAGTTCCACAAAACAGAGGTGGCAGGAAAGAAAGAGGCACCACAGCGGACAAGCCTGGAGTTGCCTATGTCCACTCAAAATTGATGCGCGGACATTGTACCCCTTGTGCTGCGAGGACGCCGTAAAGGTGGAGGTACATGGGTGGATAGTTCCCTCGAGCATTTGCCGCTGTAGTACCTATAGAAAAGAGACAAGGCACCAACATCACGTCGCAAAGATAAAGAGTCAAGAGAATTAGAAAGAGCGGGACAGTTTATAAGTCTTTTAGCCTTTGACTCAACCCTATCCAAAAGACGGGTGAAACCTGAGCCGCCCCAGATATGAGAGCAGTACTCCATACAAGGGCGGATGAGACCCTTGTATAATTGGAGTAACTGCGAGGAAGGAAAAAAATTCTCGCAGTCTAAACAGAACTCCCAGCTTCTTTGAAGCCGCCTTAGCAACCATTGTGATATGAGGTTTCCAAGACATTTTTTTGTTTATGTGAAGGCCAAGGATGTTTATATTGTCTACAGGAGAGATGGGAGAACCATCGAAAGAAATAGGAAAGTTAGGAGGTGTCTTTGAGAGGGAGATTTCTAGAAGTTGAGTTTTTAAAGAGTTGAATTTCACAAGGTTGAGACGACCCCACTGGGAAATTCTATCCAGATCTGCAAGAATGGAATCGGAAAGATGAAGACGAGAGGCAACTCTAGATGCAAAGGAAGGAGCAGATTTGAAATGAGTAGAAGAATGGAGGGTAGAGTCATCGGCATATGAATGTATAGGGTTAGATGAACAGCTGAGAAGATCATTAATGAAAAGTAAGAATAGAGTAGGAGATAAGACAGAGCCCCGAGGAACACCACTATTGACAGGAAAGGAAGAAGAAGTCGCTCCATCAACAACAGCAGAAATGGAACGATTAGAAAGAAAACTAGACATAAATACGCAAAGAGAAGGAGGAAACACAAAAGAGGGGAGCTTGGAAAGCAGTGACGCATGCCATACCCGGTCAAACGCCTTAGATATGTCAAGCTCCATCACGCAAGTCTCCCCATGATCCCTAAGGGCAGAAAACCATAGATCTGTGAGATAGGAAAGTATATCACCAGTAGACCTCGAACGTCGAAAGCCATACTGATGATCAAAGAGAAGGGAATGAGATTCCAGATGATCTAAGAAGTGAGAGTTTAGAAGGGTTTCAAAGATCTTAGACATAATACAAGTGAGAGCTATAGGGTGATAGTTGAAAGGATCAGAGCGGCTACCTTTCTTCGGAATTGGTTGGACTAATTCACGCTTCCAACACTGAGGGAAAGTACTAGTATTGAGGCATAGAGAGAAAAGTTGAACGAGGAACGGAGCCAGCTCAGAGGCGCACTCCTTAAAACTCGAGGAGGAATGCCATCCGGGCCGCTTGCCTTCCTAACGTTCATAGACTTCAGAAGCCCATGCACCTGGTCAAATGAAATCACAGGCAAAGGCATGGGACATCTGAGGGGAGAAGAAGTAGGAGGAGGATTGCCGGAGTCGTCCAGGATAGAATTAGAGGAGAATAGGAGGCCAAGAGATTAGCCTTTTCAGTTGGAGTGTTAGCAACAGAACCATCAGAGTGAATAAGAGGAGGAAAGGAAGATTTACAGAAATTGTTGGAGATGTTTTTGGCAAGAGGCCAGAAAGATTTTTCAGTAGGAGAATTTAGGAGCTCAGCACACCTTCGTTTGGTGAAAGTCTGCTTTGCTCGTCGAAGAATATCCCTGCAACGATTCCGAGCTGAATGAAAATTAGCTAGAGTGATAGGAGAAAGAGAATTTTTCCACTCTTGGTACGCGATGTCTCTAGCCTGAATGGCACGAGAATAAGCACGATCGAACCATGGATTTTGAGGAGAGAAAGATTTAGTCGAAGAAGGAATGAACCTGCTCATCCCATCAACGATTACGTCCTCCACCTTAACGGCAGAGACCGAAGCGTCTCCAGAGACAAAGCAGTCACTCCAGGAATAGTTAGCGTAGAAGCAACGCAAAGCCCCCCAGTCAGCCCGATCAAAGTGCCAGAAGATACGCTTAGGGCAGGGTGGAGCAGTTGGAGAGAAAGCTTGAAAATTAAGAGTAATTAGGTTGTGGTCAGATTTACCAATAGGTGCGAAGACAGCGTATTTATAGAGAGAAGGACTAGTAGTGAAACATAAATCAAGAATGTTCAAGAATTAGTTGGGACGATCTGGAATGTGTGTTGGTTCTTTAATTAGTTGTTCCAGATCGTTGAGAATGCTGAATGATTCGGCCTCCTCTCCCCCTGAATCGGTATGAGAGGAGCCCTAACCATTCAGTGTTGTGTACGTTGAAATCCCCTAAATAGAGGACCTCAGTATTTGGATGCGAAGATGTAACAGTCTCGTGAGAAGTAGTTAGGTACTCAAAAAAGGTAGAAAAATCTGTTCTATTAGGAGAACAGTAGCAGAAGCACAAGATTATTGAAGTGGTAGGAAGAAAGATTTTAAGCCACAGAACATCGAAGTTAGGAGATTTAAGATTCACAAGACGTGTTACCGGAGTGTTGGTGTTAACATAGGCACAAACTCTACCCTTAGAACGGAAATTATGAAATAAGTTATAGTTATATATATTAAAAAAGTTAGAAGAGGAATTCTTATTGGGGCAATGGGTCGATTCTTTGCTAACTACCATTGGAGTGAACCTTGCTTTGGCTCTGGCGACACTTCGCTCTCTGTTGAAAGGAAGGAGCCATGATCCTTAATGGGATGGGCATGTTCATTCCATCTTCAACAAAATCTTTTTCTCCTCAAAATTCATCGTTCTATGGCAATTGTTCTTGTTCTTTGGGATAGAGACAATGCTTATTGTGAATGGAAAAACTCTTTTCCTATCACTACTCTTGTTAATTTTCATTCACATCGGAATTGTTGCAGGGATGTTCTTCGATGGACTAAGCGTACTTTCGCTAAAAGTAAGTGCACTGACCTCCATGGTTTTCCTACTGATAAAAATTTCTGGCCTCATTTTTTTGAAATGCCAAAAACTGTAGCATTTATATTATTAAGATCTCTAACAAAAAGAGTGACATTAATTACCATGCTCATTTTTCATTGAAAAATGTAACTTTTATTCCTTAATACTAAACTAAACTCAAAATATCCTCACTTTTAAATATGAAAGTGTTGCATTTTAAACGTCAAATACCTATAAATACCAAATATTAGAGTCCTTAAAATATTTTAAAAAGAAATCTTCCAAAAAAAAAAATATATATATATATATATATATATATATATATATATATATATATATATATATATATATATATATATATATATATATATATATATATATATATATATATTTTTCACCTCTTTTGATTTTACCTTTCAGAAATAAGTCAGTTTTGGTTACTGTCTTTCTCTTTAATGTATCTGTAATTTTAAGAACTGGAGACTCAAAGGGGTTTACATTAAACACTTCTTTATTATAATTGTCTGAATTATTGTAATTAGTTTCCAGTGAATATATTAAAGTTATGTCTCTTGTTATTTCGCCTGAGGAAGTCTTCAGTCAAGTAACTAGTGACTCCATCTTCTCCAGCTAATAGTTTAGTTACTCTACCTAAAGACCATGTAAGTCAATGAGTTTTGTCATGAATAAATACATTATAGCTAACACTGAAAACCCTGATGTTATCCTTCCAATATTTGTTATTAAAACTATGTTGTGTTCTCTCAGAGGAGCTAAATACTATGCTTCCAGCCTAGAGAAAAGTTTTTTTAATTTTTAATCTTTGATTTAATTCATTATTTAAACCTATGTAGTCCGCCGAATAATCCACCTCATCATGATTGGTATTGTCAGGTAAGAAATTGAATAACCTAACCCTTCAGTAGATGATTAGTGTCAAAAGGTTCTAAGACATCAATGTAATTGTCAACATATGGCAGCAGTTGATTATTGAAATTTTCACTATATATATATATATATATATATATATATATATATATATATATATATATATATATATATATATATATATATATATATATATATATATATATATATATATATATATATATATATATATATATATATATATGTATATATTACACATCACCACAACTCACGGGCAAAACCCTATTCAAGGAGGGGGTGTTAAAAGAATAAAAATGAAAGTAAAAGAGCACAAAATCCAAAAAAATAAAAACCACCCCACAGTACCCACCAAACGCAAATTTCTTAGATGAGCGCAGACGCGGGTTTTAAAGAAATTCAGATTAAATGCGGAAGGAAATACAGAAGATGGAAGAGAGTTCCACAAAACAGAGGTGGCAGGAAAGAAGGAGGCACAACAGCGAACAAGCCTAGAGTTGCCTATTTCCACGCAAAATTGTTAATATCATTGTTAATAACTCAAATAAGTTTAACGTATTAAAACCAACACTTTTTAATTGTGTTATCAGTGTTAATAATTGAAATAAGTTTAACGTATTAAAACCAACACTTTTTAATACAACTTATCACACTTTGTGTACTATGGTCCTATATAGAACCATACCAAAGCAATTTTGCTTGTATATACTTTCATTTAATATTACTTTGCTGAAAATAATTAAAAATATCATTAGTATCCAACTATTTTTGAACGACTTATTTTACCTTCCTGTCAAAATTACTTTAAGAATATTATTCTTAGCATAAAACCTAAATGCAGGAATAAAAGCACTTGTGGTTAAATACGAGGGAGGGAAGTAGCTCACCCGAGGCGATGAGATTACCCCCCCCCCTTGGGTATATGGGATGTTAAGGGTACTTCCCATCTCATCCCGGTGCCCAGTGGTTCGCTCCCTTTCGCGCTCACCTTTTTCTACACAAAGTAGGCTCTCCTTCACACACATGAAACATTAATACAGACTACATCCTTTTTTAAAAAAACAAAAACAAATTAATAATGGTGTCAACAACAGTAGCCTCCGAGAATCCCTTGGGGGCGGGTTCCGAAAATAGCTCCTCATCCACCCTTTCCCCCATCACCACTTGTGAGTTGGTGGCCTCCAACGATGGGGTTGGTGCTACCAGGACTCTGCAGCCTGCTCTTCCTGATGCACGGTCTATTTTTTTAAATTAATTTCTGCAACATTCGCTGCCTGCACTCCAATTTCCACTTTGTTGAACATCACCTCTCTTCTTCTAGACCCCACCTCTTATTCTTGACCGATACTCAGATGTTTGTTGTTCTGACAGCAAACCCTATTCTGTTTCCTCCTTCTGTCTCTATCCTCAATTTTCAGCCAAAGGCGGTTATTGTGCATACGTGGGCAATGATGTCGTTTGTTCTCTTGTCTCTAATTTGGAATCTTCCGAATTTTCCACCTTATGGCTCAGCCTCTCTTGCAATTCTACAACTAAATTCATTTGTTCTGTTTATTTATCTCCTAATTCTACTATCCTAAATTCTTCGACTGTTTAAACTCCAAAATAGTCTTCATCTCCTTTCTCTGAACTCATCATATTAGGTGATTTCAATGTTCACCACCGCCAATGGCTTTCTTCTAGTTCTCATGATAGAGCTGGTGAACGTGCCTTCCATTTCGCTATCCAAAACGACCTTGAGCAGTTGTTCAGCTCCCTACTCGTATCCCTGATCGTCTTGGAGATGAACCCAACATTCTATACCTTTTTTTTTAACTTCTAATCCTTTTCCTTATACTGTTAAACTATTTCCTCCTTTGTTGTCATCCGATCACCTTATCTCTGTATCCCATTCTATCTCTTCAAGTCTTCCGCAGAAAAGACCCCGTTCTATTGAAAGGAAACGTTTGTGGTATTTCGGTACCGCAAGCTGGTCGGACTTGCGGTCGCACTTCTTTGATTTCCCGTGGAATGATTATTGCTTCCGTGGGAGGAGTCCCTCGATGTATGCAGAACGCATTACCGAGATTATTCTCTCTGGCATGGAGGCTTTCATTCCATTTTCTTTCCCTTCTACTAAACCTAACAAACCTTGGTTTAACTTTGTTTGTTGTCGCGCTATCCACCGCAGGGATGTTGACTTCAGGGATTACCATTGTCTTTAAACTCCAGAAACACACGCAACTTATAAATCATCCCGGAATCGTGAAAAATTTATCCTTCATAACACTAAACGCTCTATTCTCCGTAGGAAATGCAATAATCATTCTGGTTCTTCTTCATATTCTTTCTGGCATTTTGCAAAAAATGTCAACTCTAACTTTGCTTGTTCCTTTTTCTCTCCTTTAATATCTTCCGACTGCTCAACTGCCGTTTTACCTTCTTCTAAAGCTGAACTCTCCGCTCAAACTTTTGCCTCTAATTCAACCTTAGACGATTACGAAGCTATACCTCCTCCTTCAACCCCCTCCAACTCATTTATGCCTAAAATTTTAATTTCTTCTAAAGATGTGATTTCTGCTCTCTATGAGCTTAACACTAAGAAGGTGTATGGTCCCGATGGTATTCCTCCTGTGGTTCTCAAAACTTGGGCTTCCGAGCTTGCACTCTGCCTTGGTAAACTATTTTGTCTTTGTCTCTCTACTTCAACCTTCCCTTCTTGCTGGAAACGTGCGCTCATTCAGCATGTACCGAAAAAGGGGACCCCTCTCAACCATCCAACTACCGTCCTATTTCTTTGACCTCCTTTATTCAAAGTTTTCGAATCTATCCTTAACAGGAAGATTTGGAAACATCTCAATTCTTCTAATCTTATCTCTGATCGACAGGATGGCTTTCGTAGGAAACGCTCTAGGGTTGATCTTCTTTCCATTCTCTCTGACTCTTGGTCCTCTGCTCTTCGGCATTTCGTTGATTCCTTTGCTGTCGCGTTAGACAAATCGAAAGCCTTCGATAGAGTCTGGCACAAAGCTTTAATTTCTAAACTTCCCTCTTTCGGTATCTATCTTTCTGTCTGTGATCTTCTCTAATTTCCGGTCGTTCAATAGGAGCTGTTGTAGACGGCCACCGTTCATCCTTTAAACCTATTAATAGTGGTGTTCCTCAGTGTTCTGTCCTGTCCCCAACTCTTTTTCCACTTTTCATTAATGATCTCTTTATTACTTCATTACCTACCCCCTATGCTGATGACTCCACCCTTCATTACTTCTTTCAATTTGAAAGGCGCCCCTCCAAGCAACTGTTAATTTACGCTAGAATGGTGGCCTTGGGACAAATGAACTCTTGACCTAAATTGAGGCAGAGAAAACAATTATTTTCAAAGGCTCAAAAACTCAGTTCATCTATATCTCTACTTGACACAATCTTCCACACAACTAGAACATCTTCTTCGATAGCACACAACTCAAGCCTTCATCTTCTTAAATATTCTCTCGTTATCTTTCTTGATAGAATCACAATACTTCTCTTTCTAAATAAGCTTCTAAGAGGTTAGGGGTTCTGTTGCGCCTTCGTGATTTTTTGACAACAATCCAGTTGCTTTCTCTATAAGGGTGTTGTTCTCCCCAGTATGGTGTACGCCTCACACATCTGGTGTGGTTCCACTCACGCAGCTCTCCTTAACAAGGTGGAGTCTATGACTTTTCGTCTTAGCAACTCTTCCGCTCTCACTAATTCTCTCCAATCTCTTTCTGTCCTTCGAACTGTTGCGTAACTCACTGTATGCTATCGTTATTACAATGGACACTGCTCTTCTGAACTCTCCCTTTGCATTTCTCCTCCATTGAGAAAGGCTCTTGCAACACGCCTTTCTACACAGTCCTATCTTTTCTCTGTCTCAGACTTAACCGCTATGCCTAATCTTACATGTACTTTTCTGGTAAAGTCTAGAACACACTCCCTTTATCTCTTTTCCCAACTTCTTTTGACTTGCATACTTTCAAGCGCCGTGTATCGTGCCAGTCGGCGTTTTACGATTAGCTTCCGGTATTGCCCCAACTCTGGTGAAAATTAGTAGGTCTCTTGTCTTTATCCACAATAAGAGACATATATATATATATATATATATATATATATATATATATATATATATATATATATATATATATATATATATATATATATATATATATATATATATATATGGAGCCAAGTTAGAGAGAAGTTCAGAGAAGTGATAAGAAGTTTAGCTGAAAAGATAAAAGTGGGGGGGGGGATTGAGCGTGAATGTGGAAAAGATAGAACTGTTAATAGTTGGTAGGGAGGAGCTTGTGCTGAAGGTGATTGGCGAAGAGGTGAGGGTTGTAGACGTGAGTTTTTATTGAGGAGTATTCACATAGCAATGAGGAAATACGCTGGAAATCATCAACAGGATGGAGAAATACGGAAGAGTGGTGAGGGCACTGTACCCAATCTTGGCTGACAAAAGAATGGTTATAAGAATAAAGAAAGTAATTTTTGAAAGTACTCTAACCCCAATTTTGTGATATGGGGCGGAGACTTGGAGTACAACAACGAGAAGAAAGAATTTAAGCAGCAGAGTTGAGGGCGCTGCGGTTGATGGTGGGAAGGAACAGGAGGAAGTGTATGAGAAGCGAAAGAACAAGAGAAAGTTTAGGGGTTGGACCAGTAATTCAAAAGATAGAGGTAGCAAGACTAATGGTTGGAACACGTTATGTGGATGCTGGAGGGAGGTGAGAGCGGATGCCAAGAGAAAGAAGACCGAAAGTGAGACCCATTAAGATATGGATGGAGTCAGTTGGGGATTCACTGAGGCGACATAACCTGCGTACAGTGGAACAGTTGGTTGAAGGTGGAATTATTTACTACAGATCTAGTTGGAGATGAGTGCTGGCCTCGCTGACAGGTCGTTAGAGCCTTACTGGGATCGTATATATATATATATATATATATATATATATATATATATATATATATATATATATGTGGATGGGACCCGAAAATGCCCCAGCTTGCTTGTTCTTCAGAGAGTTGTAGCTGCTAACTCAAGCAAATAAAACACCGGAAATTTCTTTTCACAATTTATTTATTCCGTAAACTACACAGTCTTTCCGAATTATATTCGCTAGGTTAAACTGTAAAGACAAAATAAAGCAAACTTAAATATATAAAAAACAAACACAAATAATATATATAAAACACGCTTATATTACGAATAAACATACCAAGCTGTGGCCTCTATAACTGAAAGAACAAGACTAACTTAACAAAGGGAGAGGAAAGGCGACTTGAGCTATAGAGTCGCTGGCTTGGAGGACTCGTCGACTGAGTCACCCTCCGACTCTGCATTCTACTGCCTTATCGGCAGTAACATGGCTCTCCCAAAATTGAAATAATTTTGAATTAAAAGGCTCCTTGGTGGGGGTATCCGGTCTCTCGCGGCACTGACAGGACCACAGAATGTACAGGTCTTTCCAACACCGAAGGTTGTTTCTTCCTCTTCTAACACATTCGTCTTGGCCTACGAAGGCCTTCTCTACTATTGCTAATCTCCAGTCGTTTCTGGGACTCTCATTTTCCATAGAAATTTCTTTATCTTCAAGTTTTTCAAAATGGACCTTTTCCCTTTCTATTAAAGCACCTTTCTTTTCTTTTTCAAGCCTTTCAATCTGAATTTTCATCTCCTGCTTCTCTTTGTCTATTTCAGAAAACTCCCTCTTGCTCTTTTCTTGAAACATTTCCAATTTAGCTTGCATATTCTCCTTGTTCGTTTTCATTTGAAGAAGCACTTCTGCCCTTTCATTTTCAAGCTTTGATGTTAAGACAGTTTTTTCAGTAATATGCTCTTGCATCAGCATCTTTCCATTTTATCAAATCTTCATTTTCTTTCTTTACCTTAAGTATTACCTGATCCTTTTCAGTCAACAATTCTCTCAACCTTTGTATTTCAACTGTTGCTTCGTCAATTTCTTCACTCAAGTTTCCTTTTTCACTTAAAGTTTGTTCAAGTTCTACTCTTTTGTTTTCCAAATCCTGTGTTACCTTTGCAAACTTCTAACATTTCAACTTTCATTCTGCTTATCTCATCAGTAAAGTTCTTAACCTCAAGTTCTCTTTCCTTTATAAGACTTGCCATTTTCTGTTCAGTTTCTTCCTTACTACATATTATTTGTTTCAGTTTGGATTCAAGAAGCAAGTTTTTCAAAGTCTGTTTGAATTTTAAATGTTTCCAACTCTGCCTTCACATTGTCTCTTTCTGTTTTTATTTCATTTAGAGCATTTCCAATTTCTAGTTTTTCATTTTCCACTTTCTTAACCATTATTTGCATCTTTAACATTTCCTTTTCATTTTCACGTAAGACTTCCTTCTTTTCTTGAATAATATCTAAAAAGTTTTGTTTTTCTAACAATCTCTGTTGCTTTAGCTCTTCATTCTGTTTCTCATTGAGAAGGCGGTCGTTTTCTTCGCCTTTTAAAATATCCTTTACCTTAGATTCCAACATCTGTTTTGATTCCTCAAGTTCCTTAATGATAGCTATTTTCTCTTGAAGGAGATTCTCTTTCTCACTCAAATGCAGTTTGGTATTTTCTAAATCTTTGGTCAAAACTTTCTTCTGGGTTTCGAGCTCTAAACTTTCTTTCTCTTTAGTATTAAGCTTGTTTTCAAATTCGAGCTTCAAAGTAGTTTCATTTTCCAACAATGTATTAAGCTTGGCTACCTCTTCCTTCATTTTGTCTTTGGATTCCTCTGTATAACATCTAATCTTTGTTCTTTCATCCTTTCTGCTATTTTCGTGCTTGTGTACCTCTTTAGTTTCAGACTGGAATGCTACAATGGCGTGATTGATAGTTGCCTTGTGCTCAATAGCTTGTGGAGGGTTGCTTGCAGCCTCTGGTATCATGCCAATGATACCCCATCCTAGGCGAGATTTGAAACCGAAGGGCATGCCCTTTGCTCCTGTAACCACTTTTAAAGGTTCCAATGCTTCTTGGCAATCCGAGCCCGATTAGTATTTCCACGTCTAGCATTGGGATTTCTGGTACTATTTCGTCGCATAATTCATGCAAATGTTCGTGCTTCCTTGCAATTTCTTTACTT
This sequence comes from Armadillidium nasatum, assembly GCA_009176605.1. Classification (NCBI taxonomy): domain Eukaryota; kingdom Metazoa; phylum Arthropoda; class Malacostraca; order Isopoda; family Armadillidiidae; genus Armadillidium; species Armadillidium nasatum. Next base: position 3,898 of record SEYY01001690.1, on the reverse strand, counting down.
GGGATGCTTGCTCTATCTGCCGCTATATCTTTCCTTACATATGAAGATCGCAGATGCAGCTTCTCCTTTGACCTTAGCCCTTGAAGGATTAGATTTTTACACTTGATTGAGTTTGCAAATTCTGTGCCAGATATAGTATTAATACTCAGGTTTACTGGAGAGCCTGCTAAATTTAATCTTTCAAATAGTGAGTTTTTAATAAATGATGTATTACTCTGGTGGTCCAAAATTGCATACGTTAATACTCTCTTTGCAGGGAAATCATGACTGCAAACCCAAATAGGTAATATCAATGACTGTGTTCTATAGGAAGCATTGTCCTTGCTTGCATCAATCTTGTTTACAATAGCTTGTTGATTCACTTGTTCTCTTTCGTTATGAGAGATTCCTTCTCTGGTTTCTATTTCATTTTCGGCAATTCTTTGCTCAAATGACATCCTATTCTCATGCAGTGTCGTGTGATGTAACTTATTGCAGGTTCTACAACGCTTTGGATCTCTACAGAATTTTGCAACGTGTCCTTGTCTAAGGCAGTTTAAGCATAGTCTTTTTTCCCTTACAAAATTTCTCCTCTCTTGAATAGGTAAGTTTACAAATTTATTACAAGCGCCAATACCATGAGCTTGCTTGCAATAGGTGCACGTAAATGTTCTTGTATTTCTTTCTGCCTGGTCCTTTGTTATTATTGCTTCGGTAGCGAAGCTGCGTACATTTCTAGTGCTTGGAGTTTCCTTATAGCTTGGCTTTCAGTATCCTCTATCCTGCCTTTCTTCTTGCAACGTTGGTGTCACAAAGCATGCCTGACGAGATTGATGTGTAATGAATTTCACGAAATCTTCGAAGCTTGGGTATTTGTCCTATATTCTTAGGCATGCTTTCTACAAATTTAAAGGCATAGTCATTACATTTGTGCACTATGTGGGCTGGTAAGCTTCTTTAACAAAGAGAGAATTTTATCAGAGTCATCCAGACTGTTCAAACCTTGAGTGGAGGCTTTCACGACCTCACACTTCTTTAAAAAGTCTGCGAAGTTTCGTAAACCAATTGCATCACCTCCCTTAATAAAAGGCCATGTCTCCAACCTTTGCTTGAGAGTTCTAGCTACGACGTGCAGATTACCATATCTCTCCTCTAATACTTCCCTTGCATTCTTATAAGCTTCTATCGAGTCTGTAGAGATGTAAGCGTTTACCAGCTCTTGAACTTCCCCGCTGGTATATTTGTACAAGGTAGTATAAAAGTTTGCGTGGATCCTTTACTGTAGTCTCGATTAAGGTGTGAAAGCTGATTTTCCAGGCTGCGTATGCCAAGGGATTGCCATCAAACACGGTAGGCTCTGGTTTGCATAATGTGGCAGTCTCTATTAAGGCACTAATTGCTGATACGTCTGAGCATGGTTTAAACTCACTGGCGCTTGGATTTAACGTTGCTTGATTGATACACTGGCTTCCATCTTCTTCCCTTGGATGGCGTTCCACAAAAACTTCTTCTGTAGCTGTGGCTGCAGACTTTACTTCGCTTGAAGATTTGCTCGAACATGAAACGGGATTGCTTGCTGCTTCGCTTGAAGACTCGCTTGGATTAAGGGGAGGCGCGCTTGCTTGTGTGCTTTCCAGCCTTGAAATATCCTCCGGAACCTCTTGTAGGTCTGTTGCGCCGTCTCCTTTCTCTTGCTTTGCAATTGCGGTATATATTTGCACTCTGACTTCTTGAGCTGCGCCTTTGGTAGCTTCCAGTTTCTCTTCTTCATCATTAATATCTTCAAACATCTCCAATCCCATCATAACGTCGCTGTAAGCTTGCAATGCGGCCTCGGCTTCTTCATGCAACTGCTCTAACCCTTCTACTCCTTGTTTTAGGTGCTCTATGTCCTTTTCTTTAATGAGAGCGACTTTATTTTCACTTATAATTTTACAAAACTTACCGTGAATTGTCCTGAAGTTTCTCTTTAGTAAAAATAAATTTCGTTTCGTATTTTTAGCAATTTCCTCAGCCCTTATGTCACCTTCCTCCCCTACCTTGTTTGTATCGTTTTTACCCATTTTTGATCGAAGCTTACTTTCTGGTGCTAATTAACCTTAGATTACCGATACCAAAATAAGTTTATAAAAATTCAGGGGATATTTATTAATACAAAAAAACACAGCAAAAAAAAAGAACACAAACAAAAATTATATAAGAAAAAACACTTAAATATTAAACCTTTGTTTATATACCCGATGCCAAAATAAGTTTATAGAACTCAGGGGATATTTATTAAGAGTACAAACAAACAAACAAAAAACACAAACAAATTATATAGAGAAAGACACTTATTAAACTTTGTTTAGAAATACCAAAAAGCAAATCACCTTTAAATATATACCAAGTTACCGTTTCCTGGCAATGAATTACGAATAAATGTATCCTTTATTAAATACAAAATAAACATAAACAAATAAACAAAATATAAACACAAATGCAAAAAAAAAGAATGTAAAAAATAACACACAACAAAAATAAAACACAAGGAAAAACACCAGGAAAAGCGGTAACGTAAAAGACACCAAAAACAAAGGAATATAAAATATAATTTTATTGCAAACCAAAATTTTTTAACCTTTTAATAGCGTATGTATGCTTTAAACCTTTTAAAAAATATACCTATAAATTCTTTACGCAACCAGAAAGTAAACTCTTTGACCAAAACACACTTTGAAACGTAATGCCACTAGTAATTATAAATGCAATAATAATAATAATAATAATAATAATAATAATAATAATAATAATAATAATAATAATAATAATAATAATAATAATAATAATAATAATAATAATAATAATAATAATAATAATAATAATAATAATAATAATAAAAAAAAAATAAGTTCGTCAAACAATAATATATATATATATATATATATATATATATATATATATATATATATATATATATATATATATATATATATATATATATTATATATTATATAATAAAATATTATATTTTTATTATTTTATTTTATTTTTTCGTTTTTTTCTTAGTCTGTCTTCGAATTTTGTTTTCCTTGTTCCGTTTTCTTGTGGGGGGTCGATTCTTCTTTCAGCTCGCTACTCTCCAAATGTCCTTGAGGTGGGGGAATGTGGGGGAGAAGACTCTTCCCAGCTGGAGGAACTTTCCGCGCTGTACGAGAAGAGAAGGTGGGGGGTTTGATCCTTTCCCCCTAAAGTTCAAGCTTGCTGGAGAAGCTCGCTCGGCTTGGCTAACAGATTTTCGTTTCTTGGATGTCCCGTTGGGGGATTCAGGGGGGGTTAACGGCTTCTTCTTCTTTAAGCTATTTTCCAAATGCGGCTTGTAATTTTGTTTCTTTTTCTTTCTCTATAACTTTGCTTGCTTGGCGTTTCGTTTAATCCTTTTTATAAATTCGTTTAATTTAGGCAGCTTGTTTAACTATTAATGGGACCCGAAAATGCCCCAGCTTGCTTGTTCTTCAGAGAGTTGTAGCTTGCTAACTCAAGCAAATAAAACACCGGAAATTTCTTTTCACAATTTATTTATTCCGTAAACTACACAGTCTTTCCGAATGATATTCACTAGGTTAAACTGTAAAGACAAAATAAACAACAACTTAAATATATAAAAACAAACACAAATAATTATATAAAACACGTTCATATTACGAATAAACATACCAAGCTGTGGCCTCTATAACTGAAAGAACAAGACTAATTTAACAAAGGGAGAGGAAAGGCGACTTGGGCTATAGAGTCGCTGGCTTGGGGACTCTCGACTGAGTCCCTGACTCCAGTCACTATATAGTATATATATATATATATATATATATATATATATATATATATATATATATATATATATATATATATATATATATATATATATATATTATATATATAT
>SEYY01001689.1:37500-42500 GCA_009176605.1 Armadillidium nasatum | reverse complement strand
TTTTAAAGTTTAATATTTTCTATCTCACAACCCCCAAAGGGGTTTCTATCCCTGAAAAGTATTCCGTGCAAAATTTCAGTTCAGTCAAATAATTTTATGCCGCCCCCTCAAAGGGCCTATATTTTCAGATATATATTTCAAATGCATGTTTATGATATAATACCGTTTCTATCTTTTTTTCCAGTTGACTTATCAAAAAATATTATAAAATTCAATTCGAAAGAGAATTTTCTTTATATATTTTGTCTTAGCTTTAATTTATTTAAACTAAAATTGACAGTGTTATTAGAGATGATAGTAAAGTCTGTTAAAGATTTAGAAGATTCAAGAACAAATTTCCGAGGTCCATGTAAAGGGCATTTCCGTTCTTAGTTAGTTTCAGTTTATTTTGAATCTTCAACAAAGTAGGTGCCTTACGTGTTTTATATGTGGTTTCTTCATTTAGTTAATAAGTATTAATATATATATATATATATATATATATATATATATATATATATATATATATATATATATATATATATATATATATATATATATATATATATATATATATATATACAATTGATGTTTTGCTTATTTTAGTGTACGAGTAATATTATGGCCTCTTCGCACTCTCTACGTAAAAGTTCCCAAATAAGTTTGATCGGACATATAGAAAACCAAATTGTAAGTGCAAAACTTCCTTCAAATCTGCAGGTACTTCGAGTTTTATTCTATTATTTACTTGTTGTTAAATTATCTCTCAAAGAAAGTGCAGCTCTGGTCGTAAAAGAAGTACTTATTTTTTTTGGGGGGAAAAGTCACGCATTCCAACAAAAATAATTGATCACTACAATGAAAAAATTGTATCTCTATATAATGAATGGGCAGATTTACAGAAGGGGATAATAGAGTATCAGATGTCGAAACCAATAAACGAACCAAATTTACAGATAAATTTGATGACTTATTCGATGTTGTCTATGAAAATGAGTTAAACATCGTTAAGAATGAAGAGAATAGTACATTTTTATTAATGCAACGTATGAAAGGAAGACCAGGATACAAAGCTGGCATTGATTTGAAACATAAAGTAAGTGAAGAATATAAACAGAATCGAAAAGAACAAGAAGAACGGAAACTCAAGAGAACTTATGAAGAAATGGAGCGAAATGTCACGGATGAATTACTATGGTCAAGCAGTGATAGTGGAGATGAAAAAGAAAGTGAACATGCTTATGACCAACATAAAGATATTCAACCATGCACAAGTGATTCATTGACAGAAAGAACTTCAAGCTCAAGAAGCATATTAGATTTTTTCACTCCACGTCTATCTGAAACATTAGATAGATGTAAAATTAGTTATCGTAACGCAGTTTACCTTTTTATGGCAGCAACAGAAGCTTTCAAATATAATCCCAAAACCTTAATTATTAATCGTACCTCATTTCAACGTCGAAGGAAGGAATTCAGGGAAAAGAGACAGGCAAAAATTAAAGGGAAATTTAATGTAGCAGATTGTAATGCTTTTGAGCTACATTGGTATAGCAAACTTCTTCCAGGATTATGTGGTGTAGAAAAAGTAGATATCCTGACAATAATTATAACTTTTGATTGCAAAGAACAATTATTAGAAAAATGATGCCTGTATACATATCGAGAGAATATTTGATCGGGATTTGCTCTACCTTCCATGGCAACATCACACCTTTGAATTAGCATTAAAAAGTTTTTTCGATCTATTAATGGGATCAAGTTCTAGACCGAATTTTAAATTGTTTAAAAGATTTAGGGAAGATTGATCTACCATAAACAGGAAAAAATATCGCTGTGGGACAGAAGTTGTTAGTGAGGATGTTCGTGGAAGAATGTTGAATTTTTTAGAAAAGCAGTTAAGTCAGAAGCAGCAAAGAGATGATTATTGGGAAATATTAGAATTGGCATTGATCTTTCTCTGCAGTTCTCCACGATGAGGAATCTCATTTCGCATTCCTGGAGCTGTGAGCCAAACCCAGTGGATGTCGAAGGCGATTTACGCGTTTAAAATATATTTATTTCAAGATCAGTTTACATTGACCAAAAAGGAGAGCGATTCGATCAGAAGAATATGTATTTTTCTTATCACACTCTATTTGACAGCTTAGTTTATTGCACCACTGAGAGTTAAAGCTCCATATCACGATTACAATTTTAAAAAAAATTAATTGAGTATAAGGATTTGGATCAAGATATCAGTAGTGCTAGCGCAAAAAAATTTGCAAACCACTTATGGTACTTAGCGCTAGAAACAGCTGCATTCGCATTCTTTGATGATGATGTACCAGTATATATTAAATAAAAAATGGCTACGATAATAACAACAACAGATGACAACATTTATGAGAATCGAATAAAACGACACATTGTCAAAGTTGAAGATCTCAATAGTTTAAAAGAGAAAGATTTTTCAGACTTCATTGCAGCCGAATCTAAATTATTCTTCTCAAGATTTGTAATCAATACAAATTTTCTTAAAAAGAATCCCTCAACCTGGCAAGATGATGAAAATTTCCAACGTGAGTTGGAGATATTGAGAAGCATTGAAGTTGTAAACGATGCAGCTGAGAGAGGAGTGAAACTAATACAAGATTATCAAAACCATTTAATCAAAAATGAAAAAGAAAAACAGAACATTTTACAAATTGTTGCTGAAAACAGGAAAAGGTATACAGATGCTACTAAAACCAGCTTAATAAAAGAGATGCAATCACAATGTCCTTGCGAATCTTTGTTGAATGTAGTCATATGACTGAAATATGGGGAAAATAAAATTATATTTTGATTTTGCCTTTGTTTTTTCAAAAAAAAAAAAAAAAAAAAACATTTGTAAACTTAATACATGTAAAACAAAAACAAAAAAATTTGTGAATTTTCAAACTTTAAGGCCTTTGGGGGCCACCTTAACGTTGATCAATTGAGCTGATATTTTATATATTTTATTTTTATACATAATGGAAAAAAATTTAGGGTTGAGAGCAAAAATATTCAAAAGTTGAAAATTAAGGGCCACCCTAATGTTATATATATATATATATATATATATATATATATATATATATATATATATATATATATATATATATATATATATATATATATATATATATATATATATATATATATATATATATATACATATATATATATTAGGGTTGGCCGACGCACCGGGTGCGGTGCGGTGCGTGGTGCGGTCATTTTGGTGCGGTGCGGTGCGGTGCGCAGCATATTTTCAGCAACCCGGTGCGGAGCGGTGCGGTGCGAAAGAAAAAATAAAAGTGCGGTGCGGTGCGGTGCGCAAAGGAAAATTAGAGGTGCGGTGCGGTGCGGTGCGTGGTGCGGCCTCTGGTGCGCACCGCACCGAAGTTGATGTATACTGCGATGATCATTTGTTTCGTTATATATATATATATATATATCTATATATATATTATATATATATATATATATATATATATATATATATATATATATATATATATATATATATATATATATATATATATATATATATATATATATATATATATATATATATATATATATATATATATATATATATATATATATATATATATATATATATATATATATATATATATATATATATTATATATATATATATATATATTATATATATATATATATATATATATATATATATAATATATATATATATATATATATATATATATAATATATATATATATATATATATATATATATATATATATATATATATTTATTAATTAATTGAAACTGTTCATATTTTCAAGGTATCCTGACAGAGGAGTTAAAGTTACTATCTTTCTTGCACCTTCCTCACTACCTCTCGAAATTTCCTTGACAAAAAACTGAAAAAGACTGTACAAAGACGTGTCACACTAGCCTATTTCATTGAAGGAGGTATGCGACTGTAGAGCTCAAAAGAGCAGAGCTGGTTGCAATGAGCTATAGTATGGAGAGTAACACAGAAATTTTTGGAGAGAATTAGTAAGAAAGAACTGATAAGACTGAAAGACAGACTCCATCTTTTCAAAAGCATCATGAGTGGAACCATCCCAGATGTGCGAAACGTGAAAACAAGACATCTGTGAAAAGTAGACAAATTTCGAAGGAGCCCCAGAACATTAAGCATCTTAGAAGCTTGTTTTCATAGAGAAGTATTGTAATCCTTTATAAAGTTATAACGAGAAAAAGAAATAGCGAGAATATTTAAGGACAGACGAAAGTTTGATTTCTGTAGAATTGTATCGAGTAGAAAGATAGAGGATCATAGTTTTTATGATTAAAAATTCGCATGTTTTCTCTATCCTCTGCGAGAAAGAGCAAAGGTTGACTACTCCAGGGTCACTCTCCTAGCGTTTAATTAATTGCTGTTGACTATATATATATATATATATATATATATATTATATATATATATATATATATATATATTATATATATATATATATATATATATATATATATATATATATATATATATATATATATATATCCTCCTGCGGCAAAGGTCGGAGGCCTAGCAAATTCCGAGGGAACTGGAAAATCCTATCTTGACCGAAGGAACCAAAAAATGCAAGTCAAAGGAAGTGGAGAAAACAGATAAAAGAAGTGTGTTCCAGACTTTACCAGTAGAGTATATGTACAATGAGCATAGCGGTTAAGTCTGGGGTCGGAGAATTGGACAGAGAAAGGATGAGACTGTGTAGAAAGACGTGTCACACGAGCTCTTCTCAATGGTGGAGATATGCGACGAGAGAGTTTAGAAGAGCAGTGTCCGTTGTAATAGCGATAGTAAAGAAAGGGTGATGCAACAATTCGACGGGCAGATAGAGATTGGAGAGAGTTAGTAAGACAAGGAGAGTTGGTGAGACGAAAAATCCTAGACTCTCCCTTCTCGAGGAGAACTGTATGAGTGGAACAACCCCAGATGTGCGAAGCGTACTCCATACAAGTACGAACAACACCCCTAT
>SEYY01001689.1:5000-27500 GCA_009176605.1 Armadillidium nasatum | reverse complement strand
AAGAAAAGAGACAAATTATAAAAAAATTGTAGTCGAATCGCTCTTAGATTAACAGAAATCTGTTAGCATTGAAATTCACAATGTAAAGGTTAAAGAGAAAAGAGGTATATTGAAAAAATTGATTTATGCTACTTGTTTTTTGATTAATCAAGAACTTGCTTTTCGCGGAGATAATGACCAAAAGTCATCGTTAAATCGTGTAAACTATGTTGAGTTACTGAACTTTACTGCAAAAATTTGATGAAAAATTGGCACAACTTTTACAGAAATCGTTAGTTTTTTTCTCGCCTTTCTAATAAGATACAAAATGACTTAATTGAAGCAGTAAGGACGATTATAGAAAATAATAATAAAGTAGTAGTCGCATGATCACCATTCATTGCCATAAAATTGGATGAAACGAAAGATATTTCTTGTGCAGCTCAGTTTTTTACAGTATAGAGGTACGTGTTGGACTCGGAAATTAAAAAAAAAGTCTTTATAAGATTTGATATTCTTCAGGACAGAACAGTTGGAGGTGTAACAGAGTGCATATTTAATAATTTATATAATTATGACTGTGTTAAGAAGCTTGTAGCACAGACGTACGATGGGGCAATGGTTATGGCATCCCATCTTTACTCTACATATTTACTCACTGCTATGCTCATAAATTAAATCTTGTTCTATCTGTCAGCAAACTTAATACCTGAATGTACAAGCTTTTTCAAGAACAGTGAATCACTTGCTACATTTTTCAGTCACTACAAAACGAAGTGAATTTCTAGATGAGATAGTGATAAAACGCATTCAAAAGGCATCACCTACGAGATAGAGTTCGAATTCAAAACTAATCCAGACTATCTTACTATACCTTTTAAATCTTTGCAAACTCCTCAACAGTATAAACAATAATCTTATATTGTGGGATCCAGATACTTTAGTTAGAAGCAACGGGATTTATATTGAAACTGACACTCTTTTTCAGTGTCTTACAAATTAAATGATAAATATTCCATATTGCTTTGAGAAAATCAATGGAACAATAAATTTACTTGAAGGATTTGCACAAAAATTTCGAGGATTTGTATGTAAAGTTTGAAGAATATTGTAGAGAAAATAACTTAGCTGAATCAAAAATCTCGTATGAAAGGTTCAGTTAAAGAAGAAAGAATTAGAATATTTGGATATAATTTTGAATGATATACTGAAGAACATGAAAGCAAGATTCATTAATTTCAAACACTTCAAGTTCATTTCATTAGTTGATGGAAATAAATTGCAAAATCTTTCTTGCCAAGTTGAATAAGGATGCATTTGGAAGTTTAGAAAAGAACAATAGAAGCTTTTTCGACGTCATAAGACTGAAAGCTGATGAAGTTTTAATTTACTATGAACAAGTGTTTGAAAATAAATCCGTTAAAAATGTTCTTGATTTTATATTTGAAAATGATCTGAACCAAACGTTCCCTGAAGCTGTGAAGTTGCTGCAATTTAATTTGGACAATTCCAGCTACAACTACTTATGTGGAGAGGATTTTTTCTGCTTTGAAAAGAATTAAGAGTTACACTAGGAACATATTTTTGCTTCAAAGAAAGAAAGAAGAATGGATTTCCTATTCAAATTTTATTAATATTTCTATCATTTTATATACCGACAAAGCTTTTGCTGACATTTTACTTCATAAAGGTTCCTAACCTAACCTAACCCTAATTGACTGCCTACCCTGAGTAATTACTGACGTCACTTGCCTGATATATATATATATATATATATATATATATATATATATATATATATATATATATATATATATATATATATATATATATATATACTCTACACCATATCCCGCATGATGCAAGGTGGTGTCGATTGCAGAAACTCTTCATATTTCTGCAACCGTATATATATAATATATATATATATATATATATATATATATATATATATATATATATATATATATATATATATATATATATATATATATATATATATGTGTGTGTGTGTGTGTGTGTTGTATGTATATATGTATATATGTACTTCGCAATAAACCCTCGATTACTACACCTGTGAGCCAAAAATATTTGTTCTGAAAACGTAAAAACATAAAGCAATAAAACAGGGCAACAAATATTTAAAACCAGTAGAACAGAAAGTTAAAAAGGAACCATGCTTGAATTAAGATCCCCGGGTGTAGTATCGAAAGCTTTGTTCCTTTTTAACATTTTGTTCTTGTTTTTAACTCTTTGTTGCCCTGTTTCATTGGTTTATGTTTTTACTGTTTTAGAACAAATATTTTTGGCTCATAGATGTTAGTAATTAAGGTTTTATTGAGAAGTAAATATAATGCGGAGATATTTTAATTATTAGGCATTTTATTTTTAAGTTTATTGAACATGTGGATATGTTTTAAAAGTGTATTAACTCTAAACATAACAGCAATGCTTTCACCGTCGAAGTAGAAAAGGATTGTTCTTTGGCCTTTCATGATATTAATAAATATAAGAACAACAAATTCCAAACTAATGTTTTCAGGAAGCCAACTTTTACAGGATTAACGACTAAATTCAATTCATTCATCCCTTATATTTATAAAATTAACTTAATCAAAACTCTTTTTGACAGAGGATATAAAGTTTCTTCATCATATTTCAACATCTCAAAAGAACTTGACTTCCTGAAATCATTATTTTTGAAGAAAGGATTCTCTGATTATTTAATAGACAATATATTTTGAAAACAACTTGCTGCTAAATTTCAAGATAAACCTATTACTGAATTACCTGCATCCAAAGAGATCCTTTATAGGAAATTGTCTTTTATGGGGAGAAGACTGAGTAATGAAATTAGACGCAAAATTGAAAGTATATTAAATAGAAATTTCCCTCAGTTCGAACTTAAATTGATATTTTCGATTGGAAATAAAATTGGAAAATTATTCCCTTTTAAGGAAAAACTTCCTATACCTTTATATTTGTTGGTTGTCTATAAATATATGTGATGTAGCTGTGAGGCTACTTACATAGGAAAGACAATTCGCTGTATTTCTACTAGGATTGCTGAGAATAAAGGTATTTCCTTTGGAACTTTGGATCAACTTCATCATGCCCTTTATACAGCTATAAATTCTCATTCTCTCCATCCATATATATATATATATATATATATATATATATATATATATATATATATATATATATATATATATATATATATATATATATATATATATATATATATATATATATATATATATATATATATATATATAGGTAAATAAAACTAGTTATGAAATCAGGTTAGAAAAAGAATTCCAAATTAAAAAGAATGAAGATTACAGATAAGTTGTTGTTTATGCAATAGTTATTTAGTAAATGAAACTATGAGTTGTTATATTAACTCCGGAAAACAACGTGGCATGTATAAAACATGCTCAATTAGTCCGATCACTTATTTATAGTATGTTGTATTTTTATGTAATAAAGTAACTGTTATGGATATGATGTCGTGGAATGATATTACATTAATGAACGAAAGGTGAAGACTAAGACTTAAAATAGAGAAGGAAAGTGTTCGTGAAGTGGCAAAAGGTTTAGGTGCATGAATGTGAAAAGTTTGGTTGCAAAAAAAAGAAAGGTATGGGGATCTTAAAACGGAAAATGTAGAAATCGTGAAACTTAAAAGATTTGGGTGGCTGAAAGTGAAGAAGTTGGGATATACAAAAGGAATGGTATAGGGGTCTTAAAATGGTAAAAGTTAGGGTTTGTGAAACAGAAAAAAGTTTGTTGAGTAAAATACTAAATGTTTAGGAACTTAAAGATAAAGAAAACTTAAGGGAAAGATAAGAAAATTTGAATGAATGTATGTTTTTGTTTGAGTGTATGGATGTGCGTGATATAGGGAAGATGACTGAGTCCTTATAAGCTTTACATGTCTTAGTGTTTTACTGAATGAAACAAGGTTAATTTAAAACGTTAAAAAATCTTAAAAACTTACAAAATATAAAAGTAAAACAATATAAATTTGAAGAGGTTTTTAAAAACCAATAAAAAATTAAATTAAATAAAAAATAAAAATTAAATTAAAAATTAACAATATAAAATATAAAATGATTATGGATGTGTATTTGTTTGTGATTATATATGTATCTGAGTATCTGAGAATATGTGTGTGATTGTGAGTGTATGTATGCGTATATATATATATATATATATATATATATATATATATATATATATATATATATATATATATATATATATATATATATATATATATATATATATATATATATATATATATATATATATATATATATATATATATATATATATATATATATATATATATATATATATATATATATATATATATATATATATATATATATATATATATATATATATATTATATTTTAACGTATTTTGTGTATGAGTTGTTGTGATATTGTATGTATATGTAAGGATGTACCTTAATGCATTACGTAAAAAAATAAATAAATTTTTTTATAAAAAAAAGAAAATATGAATAGAAAAGTAAAATAATGAATTACTTTTGTTATAGCTTTGTGATGAAAACGGGTGTTGGTTTAGAATATATTAAATAATATTGAATAATAATATATGCAAAGTAAAATAAAACGTAAATGCAAAGAATGTAAGAAGGTTTAAAATTGAATTAATAAATTTTGGGTAAAATGAAAATATGGAAATATTCTAAATTGATGTACATGACTTAAAAGGATGATTTTATGTTTACATTAGAAAGCTCTCGTAGCCTAGTTATAACGTCATGGATTTTGATTACTATTTACAATTACAGTGGTATTGGCAGCTGGGGTGTGTCATATGTGATTACCGAATAAGTATTTGAAGCTTTAGGCTATAGGTGGCTGTGATAATAACTAAACCGTGTGATGTTCTCTATAACAAAAAGGATGACTTTGTATCTCCCGGCACTCAAAGGCGAAAGGGGCTGTTGTGTCACGTGCCTCCGTCCACGTCAATGAAACCCGCTGGAAAGAAGAAGGAGAAGGGCTGTAAGCTATTGATTAGTTGAGAGGAATCCTCAAAAAGGAGGTAGGTGAAGTTCAAAACATCCAATTAGGCTTAAGAATCAGTTTGGGATAGGTCGTAATACCCACCAGAAGAAGGCTACGCCACCAAAATAATTTCAGAGAAGAAGCATGCATATTGGCAAATGCTCGAAATGAGCTCATGAAAGAGACTGAGAAAAATGAGGTGTTGGGTTACGCCTTTAGCCTCTAAGGGAGGAAGGGAAAAGGTTAAGGAGTTGAACATATCTCTCCGAGATGTCGCTGAACTCTCAAAATGGGGCCAGGAAAGAGACTGAAAGGTTGAGGGCTGTGGCTACGCACCACCTCTAGGGGAGGGGGTGGTAAAAGGAGGCTGGAAGGAAGAGGGTAAAAATTCCCCTTTGTATGGGGTTGAACCCTCAAAACGGGTTCAAGAAAGGAGGCTGAAAAAATGTGGTGTTGTGTGTACGCCACCCCTTTTAGGGGGGAATACTCCTACGGGTAGGGGTTGATCCTTCAAAGAGGGGCTAGGAAGGAGCCTAATGAAGGAGTGTGAGGTCGGCCTGGTCGTGGCTAGATTGCCAATCAAAGGCAATGCCCTTTTGGCTGTAAAAGCGCTCCCCTTACAACTATGGGTATTGCATTTGGAAAAAAAATTATTTATATCTTTATTAGAAATTATTTGCAAAGAAATAGACACAGATTCAAGATCTATAAAGAGTGTTGCAAAATTAGATGTACAAAATTTAGCAGTGGTGTAGGGAAAGTCAATTAAGTACATGTTATATTATGCACATGTGTCGGCAAATGTTTAGTTTACAAGATATACCTTGTATTTGTTTTAAAGAGAGTTCTCGAACGTTCCAGTATAAGTAGATAGCATGGTAACGTCGGGTACACAATGTGAACAAATGTCATTTGTAATCGTGGTCCATAACCGGCAACATGAATCGTCTGACAAATGTGGAAATTGTTGACATGCAAGAAGTGCAGCAAGGATATACTGAGATCATTTCAGAATCATTATGTTCCTCGTCGTTGATGGTTCACACACCTGCACCGACGATTGCGTGAATCAGGAACATTCGAAGCTAATATAGTATAAAAGAAGAGGTTTTACGTCACATTCGTCGTCACCCATGTGAAAGTACACACACTGCTGCAGCAAATATGGAGATTGTAGATCATACTGCAGTGTGGCGTGTAGTGAGGGATAATCGTTCCCATTCATATCACTTTCAGAGGGTTCAGGGTTTGCAACCAGAAGATTACGGTCCTCGAGTGCAATTCGTCCAGTTTTTTTTCTGAATCAAGAGGTAAATGAGGCAAACTTATCCGAATACGTATTGTTCACTTTTTTTTTTTTTACTGTTCACCACCACTCACGGGCAGAGTCTTTTTCAAGGAGAGAGCATATTCAAAAAAAAAGAAGAAAGAAAACACTACCAGACCCGGACTTAACGCACATTCCACAGGTTGGCACAGACGAAAGCCTTGAAGAGAGGAAGATTAAATACAGGAGGAAAAATAGATGATGGCAGAGAGTTCCATAAAACACAGGTTGCTGGAAAGAAGGAGGCACCACAACGAGCAAGTCTGAGATATCCAGCATCTCCACAGAATTCGTGCGAAAGCAGGGCGCCCAATTCCCTAGAACACATGCTATTGTAGTACCTATAGAAAAAGAGATAGTGCGCCAACGTCATGTCGCAGAAATAGAGGATCAAGAGAGTTTGAAAGTAGGAGACTCAACCCTATCCAGAAGAGTGGAGGAACCGGAACCTCACCCCCTAAATATGAGAGCAGTAATCCATACCAGGGCGAATAAAGCCCTTATATAATTGGAGTAAATGCTCAGAAGAAAAAAATTCTCGCAACCTGAACAGACCTCCCAGCGACTTAGAGGCCGCCTTAGCAACTATTGTAATATGTGGTTTCAAAGACAATTTATTGTTTATGTTTAATATCAAAAATGCTAATGTTTTTACAAGTGAGACATCGAAGAAGATAGGAAAGTAAGGAGGTGTTTTTGAGAGGGAGATGTGAAGAAGTTGAGTTTTTAAAGAGTTGAATTTCACATGGTTGCTATGACCCCACCGGGAAATCCCATCCAGATCGACAAGAATAGGGTCGGAAAGTTGAAGACGAGAAGCAACTATAGAAGCAAAAGAGGGAGCAGATTTGAAATGAGTAGAAGAATGTAGAGTTGAGTCATCAGCATAAGAGTGAAGAGAGTTAGAAGTGCAGTTGAGAAGATCGTTAATGAAAAGTAAGAATAAGGTTAGAGATAAAACAGAACCCTGAGGAACACCACAGTTAACAGGAAAAGAGGAAGATGTCGCTCCATCTACAAGTTCCGAAATGGAACGATCTGAGAGAAAACTAGACAAAAGTAAGCAACGAGAAGGAGGAAACCCAAAAGAAGGGAGCTTGGAGAGCAGCGACGCATGCTATACCAAGTCAAAAGCCTTGGATATGTCAAGTACCACCTAACAAGATTCCCCGAAGTCCCTATGGGCAGAAGATAATAGATCAGTAAGATAGGAAAGTATGTCACCAGTTGACCTCGAGCGTCGAATGCCATACTGACGATCTTAGAGAAGAGAATGAGGATCCAAATGAATCAGGAAATGAGAATTAAGGAGAGTTTCAAAAAATTTTGAAAAAAACACAAGAGCGGCTACCTTTTCTCGGGATCGGCTGAACATATGCACACTTCCAGCATTATGAAAAAGTATTAGTATTAAGGCATAGAGAGTAGAGCTAAATAAGGACAGGCGCTGACTCGGAAGCACAATCTCTTAGAACACGAGAGGGAATGCTATCCGTGCCACTGGCCTTCCTAACGTTCATAGATTTCAGGATCCCATGCATCAGAACATGAGTAATCACAGGTAGAGACAAGGGACACCTGAGAGGAGAAGGAGTAGATGGAGAGGTGCCAGAGTCGAGAAGGGTGGAATTAGAAGGAAAAGGAGGCTGAAGAGATTAGCCTTTTCAGAGGAAGTATCAGCTACAAAACCATCAAAGCGAATAAGGGAAGGAAAGGCAGATTTGCAGAAGTTATTAGAGATATTTTTGACAAGAGGCTAGAAATTTTTGTTAGTAGAAGTACCATGGAGGTTAGCTCACTTCCTTTCAGCGAAAGTACGCATAGTCCATCGAAGAACATCCCTGCAACGATTCCGAACTGAATGAAAATTAGCAAGAGTGGAGAACGAGAGTTTTTCCATTCACGATAATCTCTCCCAAAAAATGAGAGAGCAATTGCCATCGAATATGGATTCGGAGGAGAAAAAAGATTTTGTTAAAGATGGAATGAACCTGGTCATCCCATCAAGGATCACTGCCCCCATCTTTTCAGCAGAGACCGAAGCGTCCCCCGAGATAAAGCAAGATTCACTCTAATGGTAGTTAGCAAAGAATCGACGTATTGCCCCCCAATTAGCTCTATTAAAGTGACAGAAAGTACATTTGAGGCGTATTTCAGAATTGATTGTGTGTTCAGTTTGCATGACAATCACGAATGGCACTTAAAAACTACATATGTCGTGTATTAAAATGAATATCAGCAATACTACGGCGTGAATGTTTGGACTGGTATCGTACATAATCATATAATTGAATCATACATTATGCATTCTGCCAACACCTCTCACAGGAAATGTATACAGAGTATTTCTTCCTGGATTATTAGAGGATGTACCCTTAGTTATCCAGACGAATGTGGTACCAACACGAGGTGCTCCAACATATTTTCATATTGGTGTTCGAAACTACCCGTATGCTCAGTTTTCCGAATCGATTGATCGGACTGAATAGTCTAGTGTCTGGACCTGCAAGAACCCCAGATATGTATCCTTTTGATTTTTGTTATTAGGGGTATATGAGGAGTCTCATTTTTGACACACCTATCGGGTCAGAAGAGAATGTCAAAGCAAAAATTGTGGTGGCTTCAGCGGATATTTTCGAGGAGCCAGTCCTGCTCGAAAACATGCGACAGTCACTACGACGCAGGTATCTCATGTGCATTGGTGTTGACGGTAGATTTTTCCAACGGTTATTGCATTATAATGGTTGTGAACAGTAAATGTTAGGTTTGTCTATCGCTGTGTGATTTTCCATCGTAAACCTAATCTTAACATTTATGAGCACTATCTAGTAAACTAAACATTTGAGGACAAATGTGTATAATTTAAAATGTGCCAATTTTGAACTTCTCTCCTCACTGTTGAATTTTATACCACCAATTTTGCAACGCCATATATATATATATATATATATATATATATATATATAAATATATATATATATATATATATATATATATATATATATATATATATATATATATATATATATATATATATATATATATATATATATATATATAATATAAGAGACAGAAAATGGGCACAACAACTGTTGCGACGAAATTAGCAATATAAAACAGAAAATTTTTCCGCACGCCAGGATTCGAAACCATTGACAACAGTGTGGCTGTTCGCCAATGTACAGAAGTCTCTACTATCCAGCTACGCAGCCTCCCCAAAAGGAAGAAATAGTAGGACGGTTTTCAAGCTCTTCTGTTTCAAATTACGGTTCCTATTTGAATCCATAGGAAGGTGCTTTCAACCCCTACTGGGGCTATTATGGCATTCTGCTGGATTCCCCTGATTTGCAGGACCAACCAACCAAAGTCAAGCAGCGTCAACATGGGCACAACAACTGTTGCGACGAAATTAGCAATATAAGACAGAAAATTTTTTTTGGGGGGGAGGCGGCGTAGCTCGGTGGTAGATCTTTCTGTACATTGTCTAACGGGGAAGCTGTTGTCAATGGTTTCGAATCCTAGCAGGCGGAAAATTTTTCTCTGTGTCTTATATTGCTAATTTCGTTGCAGCAATTGTTGTGCTCATGTTGGCATTGCTTGACTCTTTGGTTGGTTGCTTCTGCAACCCAGGAAAATGCTATAGTAGCTTCAGTAGGGGTTCCTAGCACCCTTATATATATATATATATATATATATATATATATATATATATATATATATATATATATATATATATATATATATATATATATATATATATATATATATATATATATATATGATGATCACTGTATTTTACACATACATTTTAAGACCAAATGGTGTCATTTTTAAGTGGTATTATTCATGTCTGAATTCAAAAAGATAAACAAGGAAATTATTCTCGTGAGTACCCGAAGGCTTTATCTTTAGATAAAACAGGTGTCAGCTGCACAGAATCGGACAACGATCGTGACTTCGTCCGTCTTGAATGGCGCCGACGAGTCTCTAAAGCACCTGCAACTCGTCCGAAAGCTCTCAAGTGGACCGAGTTTTTAACATCATAGCCTTAATTAAGCACAAATTAAGATAATTATCTCTTCGCGCTATAAAAATATTCACCAATTTGTTCTCATTGTGTTGCAAGGCTGTGACAAAAGAGACAGAAAGCAAATAAAGTGATTGAGAGAAGCAGGATTTATTCGAGCTTCGTCAATTCCACTTTGAATCTCAGTGACGTCGTAAAAACTTTTACAGACTATTCTTTTTTTGTTATAAATATTCATATATGTTTTCATTTATTAGGATGGAATTAAACGACAGTTTGGTACGAAAAGAATAATAAAAATAAAAATAATTTAATCTTGGTATTTCTTTTGCATTGTGTCTAGTAATCACTTGCAAAAAATTTTGGTTTAAGAAAAAAACAATATATATATATATATATATATATATATATATATATATATATATATATATATATATATATATATATATATATATATATATATATATATATATATATATATATATATATATATATATATATAATATATATATATATATATATTTTTTTTTTTTTTTTTTTTTTTTTTTTTTTTTTTTTTTTTTTTTTTTTTTTTTTTTTTTTTTTTTTTATTATTTTAATTCTTTTTAATTCTTTTAAAATTTTTTTTTTTTTCTATATATATATATATATATATATATATATATATATATATTATATATATATATATATATATATATATATATATATATATATATATATATATATATATATATATATATATATATATATATATATATTATATATATATATATATATATATATATATATATATATATATATATATATATATTATATATATATATATATATATATATATATATATATATATATATATATATATATATATATATATATATATATATATATATATATATATATATATATATATATATATATATATATATATATATATATATATATATATATATATATATATATATATATATGTATATATTAGTGATGGCATCCGCATCCGCATCCGCATGCGAGGATGCGGAGCATCCGCACAAAAATAAACATCCGCATCCGCATCCGCATCCGCAATTTTCGAAAATTCAACATCCCCATCCGCATCCGCATCCGCATCCGCACTTTCGAAAATTCAACATCCGCATCCGCATCCGCATCCGCATCCGCATCCGCACTTTCAAAATTCATCATCCGCATCCGCATCCGCATCCGCACTTCTCCAAAATTCGACATCCGCATCCGCATCCGCAAATTAGAAAATATGACATCCGATCCATCACTAATATATATATAATATATATATATATATATATATATATATATATATATATATATATATATATATATATATATATATATATATATATATATATATATATATATATATATATATATATATATATATATATATATATATATATATATATGCGAATTGTAGATCAAGAGTGAGGGTGAAGAGATAACTAAAGGATTGGTTTAGCATAGGAGTGGTATTGAGAGAGGGGTGTGTAATATCTCCATGTTATTTAATCTATTGATGAATGGTTTACTTAGAAAAATGGAGAGAGAAGGGAAGAGTATTACGTTGAGAAATATGGAGGGTGAATGTGAAGTGAATGTTTTACTTTTTGCAGATGATGCGGCATGTGTTGGTGGCAGAATCTGGAGAAAAGATGAGAATACTTGTGATAGAGTTTGAAGGGAAATGTGCAAACAGATTGAAATTCAATCCAGCGAAGAATTAAGTTATGAGGATTGGAGGTAGGGATGAGGAAATGTGGAGGGAGGAATTGGTTTGTAGAAGTGTGAGAGTGGAGACTTGAGGAGGTGAATGAATTCAAATATCTAGTAATGTTGGGTGGAAGGTAAGGGTGGGACGGAAAAAGGAATAAAGAACAGAGTGGTAGAAGAAATGAAAGTATTGGGGGGCCTAAGAAAAGTATGGAAGAAAGGAAAAATTTCGAAAGAAATAAAGATAAGAATGTTTGAATGTATGTGTTCACCTTCTGTATTGTATGTGTGTGAAACATAGACGATAAGTGCTCGGTCGAGAAAAAGTTGCAATATCTTTGAGATAAAAGATTTGAGAGCGATATATAAATTGAGAAGGATTGATATAATTAGAAATGAAAGAATAAGGGAGATGGATAAATGGTAGAAGGGTGTAATTGATAGAGAGGAGGAGGATGTGCTAAAATGGTTTGGACATATGTGAAGAATGAAAGAGAACAGAATGGTTGGCAAGGTACGTAGATCCGATGTAGATAGGGGAAGGGTAGGGGGAGGGGAAGGCCGAAGTGGAGATGGATGGATGGAGTGAGAGTGATTTTGATGGAAGGAATTTGAGTTTAGACAAGGGTAGAAGATTTGTGGAGACAGAGATGGGGGGAGGTGGTGAAAGCGTTGAAAGGTAAGAATACTTATGTTTGTAAGGGAATTGTGGCGGGTACCACCTCACGAAAGTGGGAAAGGTGATAGTGTATATATATATATATATATATATATATATATATATATATATATATATATATATATATATATATATATATATATATATATATATATATATATATATATATATATATAATATATATATATATATATATATATATATATATATATATATATATATATATATATATATATATATATATATATATATATATATATATATAAATTAACATCCGCATCCGCATCCTCATCAAAATTAACATCCGCATCCGCATCCGCATCCTCATCAAAATTAACATCCGCATCCGCATCCGCATCCGAACTTTTCGAAATTCAAAATCCGCATCCGCATCCGCATCCGCACTTTCGAAAATTAACATCCGCATCCGCATCCGCATCCGCACTTTTGAAAATTCAACATCCGCATCCGCATCCGCATCCGCATCCGCACTTCTCCAAAATTCAACATCCGCATCCGCATCCGCAAATTAGAAAATATGACATCCGATCCATCACTAATATATATATACTTAAGTAAAGGGGAATTCCGAAGAGCAATTAATCCTTTGATAATCTTTATTAAATTGGCAATTACAAAATGAAATTGTAAATGAAGCAACAATGTGTCAGGTCAAAATAATGTAATTCACAATTTTGAAACAATATATTAATAGAACGGAATATTGACAATGTTAATATCTTTTAATGGTAAATAGACCTGACTAGTGATGCAAAAAAAACGTTTTTAAAAATGTTTTGTGAAAAAAATGTTTTTTTTTAAGTTTATTTATTTATTTATTTATTTATTTATTTGCAACTTTCTTTTTATTTGATATTTTTATATTATTACTCAAAGTTCTCTTCCCTTCCTTCTCTTTTTAAATATGTATATGCTTAAACTTTAAATCTTTTTATGTCGTCATATGCTCACTTTAATATAAATAAAATGTATACATTAAGAAAATTTTTTAGATTTTTTTAAAAAATTCTATTTTTTCAAATAGAATTTTTTTTAAAGACTATTAAAGTCTTTAAGATCTGTCGTAATATATCAGTCTTACATAGACAGGTCATACTCATTATCAGGGAATATATTTTTTTTCCTTTTCCATATATTTAAACCTATTTCAAGTTTTAATTGCTTTCACTAAAATATGACCCAGTATTATCCACTGCTTTAAAATAAATGCATGGCAGGCGGTATATGGAGTCACCCACTAGAAAGAGCGCAGCTCCTCACAGCGAATTTCCCTTACATCTTACTTATAATATATATATATATATATATATATATATATATATATATATATATATATATATATATATATATATATATATATATATATATATATATATATAATATATATATTTATATTATATATTATATATATATATATATATATATATATAATATATATATATATATATATATATATATATATATATATATATATATATATATATATATATATAATATATATATATATATATATATAATTCATAATACCATACTGAGGAACCTGCTTGATAAAATTTTCAGCCCCTCTCCTCCTACTTTGCAGCGGGATACCATTCGCTGCTAGTCATGCATTTATAATTTACTCTTGGACGTAGATTTTGGGAGGGTAAGTTTGGGACAGAATAAACCTGGGAATAAATTTTTTTTTGTGACATCCGTATGGCACGTAAGTAGTTTTCGCGTCCGTAACTCGTAACTCGAATATTAGCTTGAGTATCAACATTCTGAACAAAATATATCAAAACCCTTTGTCTCTATCGAGATAGTTCATTAAGCTAAATTGCAGCATTTAACGGGGTGGATACCTCACGTAAGACGAAAATTGTAAGTCCTTTAGGTTTTGAGTTATTGAGAACCAGAAACTCAAAACGTTCAAAAATCTGGGGGGAAAGCGAACATAAGCTTATTCCGATAAATTATATCAACTGTCGGGAGATTATATCTCCGAACCCATAGAAGATACCGTCAAGCGACATGAGGGGTAAAAGGTAGAACTTGACGAATATTATCCCGTTAATGCATTTCCAACATCCAAAACGACCATTATGTTGTCGAAAATTGGCCTCGAAAATGGAACTAAGAGAGGAATTCGACCTAAACTGAAAAAAATTTAAGCGTAAAAACATTTTATAACGTTAATAACTCCCAAACTGTGGAAGATAGCGAGAAGTGACACGAGG
The DNA here is from genome assembly GCA_009176605.1 of Armadillidium nasatum. Taxonomy (NCBI): domain Eukaryota; kingdom Metazoa; phylum Arthropoda; class Malacostraca; order Isopoda; family Armadillidiidae; genus Armadillidium; species Armadillidium nasatum. The sequence goes on along the minus strand of SEYY01001689.1, from coordinate 12,478 downwards.
GGAGAAAGGTTGAATGTGATTTGTTTTACCCCATTATGCGCTTTACCTCATTGAAAGTGATCTTTGTCGAATCGAAAACTGAACTTGAAATTTTTATAATTTAAAAAAAAAACACTTAAAAAAAAGTTGATTTTTTTCCTTTCCTGATTCTGATTTTTTTTCCTTTTCTAGGAGATATGCTATCAAAAATAAGTTCTAATAACGTACGTCATTGAATAAATTTTTTTTTTTTTAAATTGACTAAAAATACCATTAGGAGCGGAAGTCTATTCTCATCTGGCACCTAAACGCCTGAAAAAATGAGTTCAAAAACGTAATTTCCGTTTTCGTTTGGTATGGTTTCAATATATAATTTTTTTCCAAATGATTGCCTGTAAAACTTTGAACTTTTTAGATTTCTCTGATCAAAATCTGTTTAAGTTTTTTAAACTCATACATATCTTATCAATGGAGAGATCGGCTTGAATTTTTCAAACTCTCAAGGATTTAGGATCTATAATTCCAAATCCGGAATCTCCGCCCTCCTACACATTACCGTTTTCGAGTTAATGGCCGACATACATATCAAGGTGTTTTGCTGTAGTGTCTGAGGGTTGGAATGAGAAAAGTCAAATTTGGGGGCCCATATCTCCTCAACCGTAGTAGATAGAGGAATGGTCCCCGGGGGCTTCCAAGTCTTAAATGACACGTACATTGTAGGTATTAAATATCTTTGAATTATCTCTTACAGTTTAGGATTTGTTATAAATCACAAAAATTTGATTTCACAAAAAAAAAAAAAATAAATTGGGAAGGGGGGTTAACCATATCTCTTGAAAGGAAGCTCGTAGGACCCTGTGACCTTCATATTTGGCCTCAATATGACTAAGTCTATCCGTATGCGCGATTTAAGCGATATTTAAATATTAGCTGACGTAGTTTCAGTTATACATTCGAAAAGTCTGAAAAGCTAATAAATCCTTACACTGGGATAGGGCATTTCGAATCTGGAGTCCCCATTCCTCCACCACGTAAGTGTAAAGAGGTATAAGTCTTTGAAGTGGACCCCAGGAGCGAGTCTGACTAAACTGTTGTCACAAGTGACATAGTGGACGTATGATCGTTGAATTGTGACATGAATTAGTCTCAGTTGGACGTAGGGAAAATTTTTAACCCCGAAACTGGGATTTCGATATCGGAATTAGGAAGTCAAAATAGAAGCGCTGGGAAGCATTGAATCTCTTGAATTGAAAGGTGCAATTCCCGTATCTTTGAGACAATTATTATAAGATTTATTTATGAAGGAATGAAAATACCACTTTTTAGGAAAATACTAGTAAAAAAAAAAAAAAAATAAAGACATAAAACCATAGTTTATTCGCATAGAAACGTCATGATTCGAGTAGAAATCATGTTTTCATATTTAATTTTTTATGAAAAAGAAAGAATTTCTGTTGCTACCTAAAATTATTTTTGAAAAATCTCCCATCTACTAGCTCCAGCTCCAAGATTTTGACAATTTTGAAATTCCAGAGGTGAGTTTAACCCAGCGACTCCATTGAACTTTCAAGGTCACCCAGAATTTGATAATTCGATTAAAATACGCCTTAGCGTGGAACAAAAATCATTTCTGAGCATTTAAGATTACTAACGAAACTTGTCACAGAGAATGGAACATAACAGAAGAATAATTGTGACATGAATTACTGTCTCTGTTGGACGTAGGGAAAAATTTTCACCCAGAAATGAGGTTCTTTCGGACCCCGAAATACCTATTCTTAAAGAGGACGCCGACGTGGAACGAGAGAACTCCCTTAAAGTTCAGTCTCTTTCCAAAACCTGTGACAACTAGTGTTGCGCAGGAAGTAGGGAAAATAGTAACCTCATTTTCGAAATCAGGGTCCCAGTTTACCTCTGTACCCACAACAGTGAACCAAATGCAACCACTTTTGTCATCGAAACTAAACTTCTAAACGCTTTGAGTTAGAGAAGGAAAAACGAGCTCCGAGAAGCACTCTCCCTTTCGAGTTTTTCTGCTACCCTTGGGGGCTTCCATGGACACTTTTTTAAAAGTACAGTCTCGCGACCGATTGTTATTGAACAGTGTCGATCACTTTACCTGTGGACAATTTAGTTCAATCTTCATAGTAGGGGATATTCTGTAGCGAACAATATTTTTAAAACCTGACAAGCTTAAAAGTATAAAAAACTAAATAAAATAAATGCTTATTCTATCATTACTGGTAGGCCAATCACTTTTTTTCAATCTGAGCTAAAATTTTACCCGAATATTGAATTTCAAGCTTATCAAAATTTTTATTTCAAATATAATATATATAATATATATATATATAATATATATATATATATATATATATATATATATATATATTATATATATATATATATATATATATATATATATATATATATATATATAAAGAGAGAGAGAGAGCAAAATTAGTCTTAAAATGGCAAGTTTCTAAAAAAAAAGAATGAACGTTTGTTTTGGGCTATTTCTTTCTTTTTTCTTTTTTTCTTTTTTTCTTTAAAAAAAAAAAAATTCAAAAAAATTTTTTTTTTTTTTTTTTAGCAGTTTTCTTATAAAAAAAAATTCAAAAAACCAGTCACATCATTCTACCCGCCATGAAACAGAGCAAGCTGAAAGTCCTTCCCTCAACTCTATTGTGCTCCGAACTGTCTGACCAAATTCTCTCGGACAGGCATTCTGTTTCATTCGGATTTAAATTCTAGGAATGTTTTTTTTATTTGCATATTGACCTCGAAGGAGTGACAAATACATTCCAATTTGTTCCTTTTAAATACGCTATGCATTAAATATATCCTACTCAATTATAGTATTTAATGTCAATTACATCATTATTATTTTTATATAAAAACTCTTAACTAATTAATCTAGTAACATCAATTCACGATCCTCGTCAAAGAATATAATAACATTAGAAATGATTTAAATAACCTGCCAATCATAAAATGATATTTAATAACCTTTTAAAGAGGGAATGCTGAGAGCATTACAGATGATGCCCGAGGTCTTTACACACACACACACACACACATATATATATATATATATATATATATATATATATATATATATATATATATATATATATATATAATATATATATATATATATATATATATATATATATATATATATATATATATATATATATATATATATAGGCTTAGGTGGAGATTGTTTCTGAGTTTCGATATTTTTATATCGATATTTTTTTATGTCGATATTTTATTTTAATCGATATTTTCATACCTATAATTAGCCCTAGGCTACTATGTCGTGCAAACGTTCTTGTGTACGTTAGGTCTCTTTTACGGCAAATTCTTGTGTAGGTTAGGCCTCTTTTTACGGCAATTTCGGTAGTTCAGGTTATCATAAGTCGAATTAGGTTCTGCTAGAAAAGTAAGTAATAATAATTGTGTGTATGTCTAGTAATAGTAACTGGCAACTCTCTTGTTTACGATAGGCTTCTCCGATATTTTCGATTTTCGATATTTTTTAACAATCGAAACTCAGAAACAATCTCCACCTTTACCATATATATATATATATATATATATATATATATATATATATATATATATATATATATATATATATATATATATATATATATATATATATATATATATATATATATATATATATATATATATATATATATATATATATATATATATATATATATATATATATATATATATATATATATATATATATATATATATATATATATATACTGTATATTAGAGTGGGGCAAAACATATCTTTTTTTTAAATAATTTGTCAAAACGTCAGTATTACGGTTCTGATACTGTGTGCAAAATTTCAAAGTTGCGCAACCCACCCTACCCCTCGCACACATTATCAAACTTTTACGTTGTTCTCGATTCTAAAATCAATTTCAAAGTGTCTCATATGTAATTTACTCCCGATCTCCTGTTTAGCTATGTAAGACATACAACATATTCACACACAATCTCACACACACACATACACACACATACATACACACCCATGCACAAATGAGGATGCTAACAGCAATTTTCTTTAAATATCATATTCAGCAGATATTGTTAGGCTATCTATTGTTATGAATAGAGAGCAAGTGCTTTCGAAAGGTTCGGTAACGGCTAAAGACGGTTAGATAATAGTTACAAGGGACGTGGAGTCCATCTGGAGAAAGTTTTCCTTTCCAACCATAATACTTAATGGAATATATTTAAGAGTTCAAAGACTTATAGAATCAGCTTAAAACCGAAATAAGATCAAACAAAACAGACGAAAGGATGAGTTTGAAAGTGAAGTAAAATCATATTATAAGATGTTTGACATTTGCACATGCAACTGTTATGATAAAAATCTGGAAGGAGTCATTATAGATGCAAAATTATAATACCTATCATTGAATGGGAATCCTTTTTAGGTCAAAAACAACTTGGGACAGTTGATAAAGCAGTAACAGGTGCGAGAAGAAGGATGCAAGAAAAATTGGAAAGATTAAATGTTGAATCTATTGTAAGTCTTGGAAGAGGTAGGGGTTGTAGCAGCAGCAGCAGTAGCAGTACCCGAGCAGTAGAAATGTGTGGCCCTTCAATCAACACAGGATTTAACTTTGATGTTATGAAAGTAGAGACGTTGTAAATAGAGGAAAGAGGAAATGAGGAAGAATTTTTTCCAGAGTTTGAACTTAGGGAAAATTATAAGAATAGATTAGTGCATTTACATTTAGCGATAACAGCTGACAGGTTTCGTGTAAGCTATAGGGCCACTGCTGCTATAGTCAATGCAGCAGCATTAAAGGATATGGAGATATTGAATGAAAGTAATATGTTAGATAGAAAAAATGTTGAAAGAGAAAGGAAACGTGTTGAGAAAAAGAATGCCATCAGAATGAAATTAGAAAACACACAAATTGAATGCATTGGATTTGACGGCAGGAAAGATCAAACTAAAAGAAAATACGGAACTGAATTGGAAGAGCCATTATGTTATTATAAAATAACCAGATGATATTTGCATGACTCATGTTACACTAGATTCTGCCAAGGCCTGATGTATTACTGATGAAATAATAACTTTCTTAACTGATTCTAAGAGTAAGATTTCCCTTAAAGCTATTTTTTTGCGATGGGACTCCATTTAACACTGTAAGAGTTGGTGGAATTTTGAGAAATATATTTGGAAAGACCGATACAGCGATTAGTTTTCCTCTTACATGCAAATGAACTTTTATTCATACAAATATTCGAAGCAATTGATGAACAAACATCAGGATCAAAAACTTCAAGGGTATCATTGGAAATAAAATTCAAGAAAATGTAAATAAGCTGGATATAGTTGATTTTAACTTGTAAACAGCAATCTTGAAAAAATACCAAAGATATCGTTAAGCAAATTAGCACTGACCAAAAATACTTGTATGAAATGTGTATAAGTATAAAATCAAGGAATATATCGTCAGGTAATCACCAGGTACCCTTCATCATGCCAGATGGCTAACAAAAGCAGACAGGATCTTACGGTTATATGTTTCCACAAAACATCCAAGCAAAGTTCTTCAAAATCCAATAAATATAATAAAGAAAGTTTACGCACCAGGGTGGTTTTGGATAAAGCCACATCCAAAGGCAACTAATGGTTCACGTAATTTTTGGTACATGATGTGCCTACTTAAAGACGAGGACATAAAAAAACGTGCTATGATTATCGAGAGTGTACTAAGAAGCAACTCGTACTTTGCTCATCCTGAGAATGCAATTTTTTTTTTTTTTTTTTTTTTTTTTTTTTTTTTTTTTTTTTTTACAGAACGCCACCACTCACGGGCAGAGCCCTTTTCAAGGACACAAAAAAAAGAGATAAGAGATTTAAATGTTCAACGAATTATTCAAGCAAGAGCAAGAATTTCCAATGCAAGAGTTTTTGAACCGTTTAAAACACTAAACTCTAATGCAGATAATTATTCAAGCACGATTGATTGGGTAAAGGAAACAGTTACCCAGCCACCGGTTTTAAAGGATTTAACAATTGACGAAATAAATGAGCCAATTAACGTTATTTTGTTTCCACGCCACAGCCAGGGTGTAGATCATGAAGGAAATGTAGTTATACAAGCGTCACAAGAAAGAATTGGATATTAAAACAGACATGAGTATATTTTGAATGTAATACAGTCAAGAAAAGAACTTAAGGAATTCGACAGCAAAAAACACTGGCCCCAATAATTATTTAGATTTATGAAAAGGTAAATGTTAAAAAGTTCGCTCGTGTTTTTGCTTATTTTTTGAAATTTGTACGTTAATTAATAACTCACTTTTATATTTTATTTAAAATCATACCTAACGTATATATAAATATATATATATATATATATATATATATATATATATAATATATATATATATATATATATATAATATATATATATATATATATATATATATATATATATATATATATATATATATATATATTATTATTATTATTATTATTATTATTATTATTATTATTATTATTATTATTATTATTATTATTATTATTATTATTATTATTATTATTATGTATAGTTTAAAGGAAAAATAAAGGGATGGAATTTATAGTATTGTTGATCTCTTATTCATTTTCTCTTAAAGTTGAGGGGGATAGAGGTTCGTGAAGGGTATTTATGTGTATGTCTTTGATGTGTGCATATGTAAGAATATGTCTCATACCTTATTATCAGCCTCTGAGCTTATGTTAAAAGAAAAAAGTCTCACTAGTTATTTATTTTTCTAATTTTTCAAGGGATGGGGTGGATGTAGTGCGAGTGGTAGTGGGGGTCGCACAGCCCTATAATTTGATATTATAATGTTGCAACATTATCTTGACGTCGGTGCACATCGTAGTTTCTGGAAACAAATTTTTGACCCACCCTAAAATATATATATATATATATATATATATATATATATATATATATATATATATATATATATATATATATATATATATATATATATATATATATATATAATATATATATATATATATATATATATATATATATATATATATATATATATATGAGAGAGAGAGAATATTGCTGACGACATCTTCAAACTAAATTTTTTCCTAAAATAAGTGAAAAAAAAGGCATGTTATTTCATTATGAATATTATTCTCTACTAAACAAAAATTAGCCCCTCTTTAGATTACGTGCTTACCATTGCCAAAAAATAATTACACTAAGATGAAACTAACTATAAATAATACACAGTTTTTAGACCTGCCCATTTAAAGGAAAAAATATTTCGACTCTTTCACGAGTTTTTACCATGAGATTTCAATGACTAATATGAGTCTAACTTTTTTCCTTAATTTCACACCATTCAATTATAAATGCAATTTAAAAAAAAAAAAAAAAAAAAAAAAAAAAAAAAAAATATTTGTTAACAAACTCTCAAATGATGCAAAA
>SEYY01001688.1:22500-39567 GCA_009176605.1 Armadillidium nasatum | reverse complement strand
AATCTAATCCTCATATCAGCTACTAGCAATCTGTGATTCCGAGTCCATCGATTCTCCTGGCATAACCTTGGCATTTAATATAATTCTCTTATCTGATGATTTTATGTAATCTATAACTGATTTTTGGTCAAACTCTCCTGTGTTGTTGTTCCACCTGTATCTGGTGTATATATGTGCCATTCTGTGTCCGAAGAAGGTGTTCATGACTTTGAAATTCTTCCTCATACAAAAGTCCAGCAATCTTTCTCCCTCCATATTTCTCTCCTCCTCACCAAAACCGCCCACAACTTCCCCCTCCACCTCACTTCTCCTTTTTCCCACTCTGGCATTGAAATCTCCGATCAAGAGGCATACATTATCCTCCTCCTGTTTCAGACCGACCCACCTCTAGATCAATTCCATAAACTCTTCGTTCTCCTCCTCTGTGTGTCCCTGCTGGGGCGCATATACCTGGAACACATGATACTTTTTCCTCCCAATTTTTAAACTACATATTATCAATCTCTCTGTTATTCCCTCAACCTTAACTATATGTAGGCTCAATCTTGGTCCCACCACAAATCCAACTCCGTGTTTCCTAAAACCCTCTTCCACTCCTTTATACATCAGCACATAACCACCTCCGATATCTCTCGCTTCCTCCACCCCTCTCACTCTCATCTCCGCCATACCAAGCATATCAATCTTTCTCCTCTCCATCATTCTCACAATCTCTTCCTCCTTACTCCCGTACGTCGCCACATTCAACGTTGCGCATCTAAATTTTTTAAGAGTATCCAAATTCGAAGTCCATTTTCGGTGCCTAGTTCTTAACCTAATAAATCCGTCCTGTTCCGAGGCTGAGTCTTGGGTATTACAAGCAAGTAATGTCGGGCAGTGGCTTGCTAAGCCTATCCTACCCCTATATATATATATATATATATATATATATATATATATATATATATATATATATATATATATATATATATATATATATATATATATATATATATATATATATATATATATATATATATATATATATATATAGTGATGGCATACGCATTCGTATGCTCATCAAAATTAACATCCGCATCCCCATCCGCATTTTTCGAAAATTCAACATCCGCATCCGCATCCAGACATTTTAAAATTCGACACATCCATCCGCATCCGCACTTTCGAAAATTCAACATCCGCATCCGCAAATTAAAAAAAAATGACATTTATATATAATATATTATATATATATATATATATATTATATATATATATATATATATATATATATATATATATATATATATATATATATATATATATATATATATATATATATTAGAGGTGGACCGGATATCCGCATCCGCATCCGCAACTGCGGATATCCGCATCATTTTTCCAATATCCGCATCCGCGGATATCCGCAATTGGATATCCGCAACCGCATCCGCATCCGCGGATAGTTTTGAAGAAAAAACTAAGCAACAAACAATTATTAAGTTTAGGAAATATGAAAAAATGAGATAAAAATGATAGCAAATCAAAATCAATGGATAATAAAATTGTTGAAATGATAAGTTTTAGATGATTTGCCATTCACTGATGTAGAAGATTTAGGCTTTCAAAGGTTGATGGAAGAAGCTTCACCAACAGTATGTGCTAAAAGCAAAGAAAGTTTTACAGAGACTTGGTATATGAGGAAATGTATTCGCCGGTAGCAAGTAAAATAGAATCAACTGTATCATCCCTAATTAAGACATGCAATGAATCATTTACAATTGATGAATGGTCTGACAGCACATTTGGAGTTTCTCTTTTATCTCTCACGTATCATGCAATCGATAAAAACTTTCAAAGGCAAAACTTTGTATTGAATGCAGAACCTCTTTCTGAGCGCCATACAGGCGACTATCTTGAAACTGTATTTGAAAAGCTGCTGACAAAATGGAAGATTTCATTAAATGAAGTGCACTGCGTAGTCAGGGATTCGGGCACAAATATAAAAAAGCACTTTCTCTGGCAAGAGTGAAAAATGTAGATTGCTTTGCACACCAAACTCAGATAGTAGTTAAAAATTCCATTATGAGTCAAAAATGTCTATCCGATTTAAATAACCAAATGTAGGTTAATTGCTACGCATTTCAATCACTCCGTTGTAGCCCAAAATGAGCTGAAGTAAATACAAACAAGATTAAATGTTCGTCCACTTTCTGTCATGCAAGATATTCAAACACGCTGGAATAGTAGTTTGCATATGCTTGAGAGGATGAGCGAAATTAATGAGGCCATTTGCCTTTATGCTTCAAGCAGCACAAAAAAAGCCTCTAACAGCTGACGAAAATGACATTTTACATAATTGTATTAATATCCTTAAGCCTTTTGAAGAATTAACAAAGACTATAAGTTCAGCTGAATCATGTTTGTCAGATGAGATACCACTTGTTTCAACATTGAAAGTTGTGTTAACAAATGTTATTAAGTCTAAGGGAGTTTCAAGGATGACTGAAACATTAATGAAGGAGATGAACGACAGATTTGAAAACCTGGAAAATGATGATGCTTATACAATTGCAACCTTTTTAGATCCTAGGTACAAAACAAAATTTTTTAAACCACTTGTTTCTCAGAATGTTAAAATCAAATTAGGATGCTTATGCGATGAGATGATAGAAACAGCTAAAATAACGCCTTTCAAGAAAAAGCAAAAGCTCTCAGATACAAAAGAAACAAACTCTGTTAGCTTAAGCATTGCTAAATCAATGAAAGATCTTCTAGCTTCCAGCAGCGATGAAGAATCACAGTCAGAAGTGTCAAAGGATACAATATCGATTATTGAAAATTATCTGAAACTCCCACGTTTGGAGGCAGATAAAGACCAACTGGTTTGGTGGAGAGATAATTGCAAAAGTTTCCCTTTTCTTGCTGAGCTGGCAAGGACTTATTTAGCATGTCCTTCAACTAGTGTTGCTAGTGAGCGTCTTTCAGTGGAGCAGGCCTCATTTACGACGAAAAGCGAACCAAACTTTCACCTGAAAGAGCCCAAAAGCTTTTATTTCTAAAAAATAACTTACAATTATTAACTTCAAATGGAATATATGAAACTGTGAAGTGTGAAAGTAATACTGAATTACTGGCCATTATATATATATATATTATATATATTATATATATATATATATATATATATATATATATATATATATATATATATATATATATATATATATATATATATATATAAAACCTTTTCCAAATGGGTGGAGGTTGGGGAAAAGAGGTTGGTGGGGTGTTCAAGAGTTGGGTCCCCGTCCCACACCCTGGTAACATAGATTCTGGATATTATATTTAAAATTTCAATAATCTATGGCAAAAACTCTTAAAAAATTAAACTATCCGCATCCGCATCCGCATCTGCGGATATCCGCAATTGAATATCCGCAACCGCATCCGCATCCGCGGATAGTAAAAAATTACTATCCGGTCCACCTCTAATATATATATATATATATATATATATATATATATATATATATATATATATATATATATATATATATATATATATATATATATATATATATATATATATATATATATATATATATGTGTGTGTGTGTGTGTGTGTTAGTGATGGCATCCGCTCCGCGGAGCATTCTCATCAAAATTAATATTCACATCCGCATCCACACTTTAGAAATTCAACATCCGCATCCACAAATGAAAAAATATGATATGCGATCCATTACTAATTATTATTATTATTATTATTATTATTATTATTATTATTATTATTATTATTATTTATTATTATTATTATTATACTCTACACCATATACCGAATGATGCAGGGTGGTGTCGGCTGCAGAAATTATTCATATTCCTGCAAACGTATGTGGGAAGAGAGAAAAAACTGATTATAAAAGGTTCCCAGCCTCTATTACCTAATTGCTCTTACTGCGTCGAAATGGCCACCATGCTTTATATATATATATATATATATATATATATATATATATATATATATATATATATATATAATATATATATATATATATATATATATATATATATATATATATATATATATATTCCATACAGAGATTAAATTTATGAAAATACTTTTCCATTTTGAATTATTCCCAAAGTTTCAAGTGGACAAAAGAATTAACGAGTATCTCACTAATATCTTCAGACCCAACCTTCATTTTCCTACTGTACTCTAACAAAAAATATACTTAAAACTTCCGTATATAGGATCACTTACATCTCAATTTAATAGAAATATTCTTACTTTAATTGAAGCTACATTCCCCTAATGCCAATTCATTCTTATAAATTAAAACTCCCTCTCAGTTTAAAGGTTCTTCACACACAAGGAGTCTATCCTAATGCTTCTCAGATCTTCATTAATTTATTTATTTAAGTGTGTCAGCTGTAATGCGGCGTATGTAGGCCAAACTGGTCTACAATTAAAAGTGAGGATTGATAAGAGTAGAGGAGTTTCCTTTAGTACTGCCCTTCATCTTTGCTCTCCTGTACACTTGGCCATAAAAGACCATGGATAACCACCTTTTTTATTATTCTAATTTCTCAATTCTTCAGCATGCATCCCCCTTCTTGATCGTTGAATTTTGAAGTTTTATATATAAAAACTCATTGCCCATCTATAAATGATCAAGCTTCTTCTATTGTCCTTTTCACTCAATAATGAAGTCCTTTTTCATAAAATAGTCCAGCCTTTTTCTTTTTATTTTATTTTTATGTTTTTCAATATTAATATTATTTCTTTACTTTATATTTTATTGCAATTATTATTATTTTAAATATCTTATATATATAGTTAATGAATTTATATTTGATCGTATCTTAAAATAGAAATTTGTTAAATTATAGTTTGTGCTGAAGACGAACCGAGACACGATGTGAAACCTTCACATTGCATTAAATGAGTATGTGGAAACCCTTAGTACTTGCTTTGATCTTTCTAATTAGATTAAGGTTCACTAGGAAAGAAGCTATCTTAACTTTTATATATATATATATATATATATATATATATATATATATATATATATATATATATATATATATATATATATATATATATATATATATATATATATATATATATATATATATATATATATTATTTGCGTCTTATGGGCAAAGGCCAGAGGCCTACTAAAATTCCACCAGAGTTAGGGTGAAAGTCGGGAACATGGTCAAATTAAAGGCCGACATGACCTGATACACGGCGCTTGAAGGTGTATAAGTCATAGGAAGTTGGAAAAATAGATGAAGGAAGTTTGTTCCAGACTTTACCAGTAGAGTACATGTAAGATTGAGCATAGCGGTTAAGTCTGTGGTCAGAGAGTTGAACAGAGAAAGGATGAGAGTGTGTAGAAAGACGAGTCACACTAGCCCTTCTCAATGGAGGAGGTATGCGACGAGAGAGTTCAGAAGAGCAGTGTCCATTGTAATAGCGATAGTATAGAGACTATGACGCAACAATTCGACGGGCAGAAAGAGATTGGAGAGAATTAGTGAGAGCAGGAGAGTTGATAAGGCGAAAAGGCCTAGACTCCACCTTTTCCAGGAGAGCTGTATGAGTGGAACCACCCCAGATGTGTGACGCGTACTCCATACAGAGGCGAACAATACCCCTATACAGAGCAAGCAACTGGGGTGGACTGAAGAAATGCTGAATGAAAGACTGAAGAATGAAAGAAAATGCAGAACACCCAACCTCTTAGAAGCTTGTTTAGAAAGAGAAATAATATGATCTTTCCAAGAAAGATCACTAGAAAAAGAAACACCAAAAATATTAAGGAGAGATGAAAGTTTGAGTTGTGTGTTTTCGAAGATATCATAGTTGTGTATAAGATTGTGTCGCATAGAGAGATGGAGGAATTGAGTTTTTGAAGTATTGAAAACGACCATGTTTCTCTGCCCCATTTGAAATGCGAGATAGATAAGAGGTTAGTTGCTCAAAGGCCACCCTCTTTGCTTCTATTAACTGTTGTTTGGAGGGGCGCCTTTCAAAATGAAAAGAATAATAAAGGGTGAAGTCATCAGCATAGGAGTGGATAGGAGATGAAGTAATAGAGAGAAGGTCATTATTGAAAATCAGAAAAAGTGTTTGGAATAGAACAGATCCTTGAGGAACACCACTATTAATGGATTTATAGGATGAACGGTGGCCGTCTACAACAGTTGCTATAGAACGACCAGAAAGGAAATCAGGGAGAAGGCCATAGAGAGAAAGATAGATTCCGAAAGAGGGAATTTAGAGTAACAATATAATAATAGTAACCAAATTTGATAAATAAAAGTTGCTTTAATTTTATCCTTTAGGTTTTTCACATTTTTTTTTTTAAAAAATAAAAAAAAAAAAAAAAAAAAAAAAAAATATATATATATATTATATATATATATATATATATATATATATATATATATATATATATTATATATATATATATATATATATATTAATATAATATTTATATAGACCGACCGGGGTCCCGGCCCGGCTAAAAATCAGGGAAAACCGGGGTTGCCGGCCGGGTTAAAATGGCAAATTATACAAAAAAAAAAAAATTTTAAATTTTCAGCCGATTCTGCTGAAACTTTCAGTGTATATAGATTTTTTACCGGTAAGAAAAGTCCATTTCTAGCGTTTTTCCGAGTCTATTACGGTTAAAAGTTTTTTTTTTTTTTTGTGGAAATTTTACCCTTTTTCAATAGAATGGCGGTGCCAAACCACTTTTTAGAATGAGCTGAAAGTTAGACTATTTATTCAAAATTATATGGGCTACAAAAGCCTTTTATAGACTTTTGTTCCCAGAGTTATAGAAAAAATGTTATAAGCCAAAAACTGACCAACTATAGAAAAAAAAAATTTTTTGAACTAAAAAAATCCACCTTTTCAGGCAAAATCTTTTTTAAAAAAATACAACTCTAACATTTCCTATTTTTGGTGTGTATAGAGAGGGGTGGGGCTACAAATTCCTCTATGTATTTATTCGATGAGATTCGTTGGTTTTGAGATATAGCCTTTAAAAAGGTCCATTTTTGGCCAAATTTCAAAAATTCCCAAAGTTTGAGAGGCTATATCTCGCTTCAAACAAAGGGCATTTAAAAATGCCCTAAATAAAAATTGTTGCCCTGTTCCTCTTCTAAACAATATTCACAAATAAAAAAAAAAATAGCTTTTTTTTTTAAATAATTTTTTCCTCCAGAAGGGTACGATTTTTGCAAATTTTTTTTTCAAGTGCTTATAACTTTTTCTAGATGTGATATCAAAAATCTATTCCCACCAATGCAAGAAATTGGGGCTAAGATTATTCAGTTAAATTTTCAGCTCATGTGGACCAGTGGTTTGACCCATTATTCATTTTTTTCAACTTTGGGTCCAAATAAGTTTCAAACCGTTATAGACTCAAAAAAATGCTCGAAATCAACTCAGAACTTCGTGAAAAAATTCACATACTTTGAAAATTTCAGCTCAATCAGTCAAATAATAAAAAAAAAATTCAAACAAAATATAAGAAAATTAAGATTTTTTTTCTTTACTGTTTCTTTTGACCGCTCCTTTTCTGCTAGTGAATGTTCATCTTGTGTTTTGATTTTAGATACCAAAAAATTTGGTTGAAATTTTTTTTTACTTGTAGCACCCGGTGATTCTCTTCTAATTTTCTGACTGCAGATGTTACATTTAGCTATTTCGAGCCTATCCTGAAACATTGTAAAGTATTCAAATACTGCAGAAGCTGAACTTTTAGCCATATTGACTGAAAGTATAAACAAAATAATAATTTTTAAATAATGCAGCTAATGATAAAAGTTTGATAAATAGCAATAAAATAACAATGATATGTATAAATACAGGTTAAATTGATAATTTTATATCTTACATTTTTTCAAACTTTACCTTTGGGTCTTACCTAGGTAAACGTGTTAAATCACTATTATGAATTAGAATAATTTTTTTTTTTAATTTTTGTACTTTTTTAAACTTTAAATATACAAAACTGTAATTTTCTGATTTTTTTTTTAGAGAAAATGCATATAATCATTAATTTAAGTGAATGTTGCCTATTCTACTCCTTCCTTACAATTAAATAAACCTTATATCTATTTTCTTAACCTAAAATTTCAGTGCTTTTGACTTCTTTACAAATTTTAGGTAACCCCGGCCAAATTTGGGTGACCCCGGCCCCGGCCAAATTCCAGCCCCGGTCGGTCCCTATATTATATATATATATATATATATATATATATATATATATATTATATATATATATATATATATATATATATATATATATATATATATATATATATATATATATATATATATATAGAGAGAGAGAGAGAGAGAGAGAGAGAGAGACTTCTCCCATTCCTAAAACCGGTTCCAGTAGGGTGTATTGGTATTTTATAGTACATGCCCAATCGTCATCAGTCACCAACATGGCTTGGTCGTGTGCATGTCGTGATTTTGCTGTCGAACGTGTTTTTCACAACCACCTTTCGTGATCGCCTGGCAGAGGGTCTTTCAAAGATGTTTCGGTATTCCAAAGAACCAAAACTTCCTAGATCCGAAAATCATCCTACAGTGGGTTGAAAATTTCAGGGCAGTAGGCTTATTTAATAAGAAAACCACCTGGTCGACCTAGGAACACTCGTACGACTGTAAATATTGAAACACTGAGCCGATCTACTGTACTGTCTTCGAGACGTTCTGCACGGAGTCATGTATTAGCTATAGTGATTCTCTAAAACTGCAAGGAGAATCTTACATTAAGACCTCCACTTCCATTCATTTAAAATGATGGTTGTGCAAGAACGCAATGCGACAGACTGGTTAGGCTGCTGGAATTATGCGAGAATATTCTTAAACATGTTCGTGAAGATGCTCTATTACTATACTTTTAATATTTAAAATCCTATCTATTACTACAGTTTCCCTACTGGTCAGAAGATAACCCTCGCATGCTACACGAAAAAATCGTTGAACTCCGAGACATTGACTGTGTCGAGCGTTGTTGCTGATATTGACATCATGGGCCTTTATTTCTTAGAAGAGGGTGGTGGTGATCTTTATTTTGGAAAATAAAGGAATGGGTAGGGAAAATAAAATATTTCGAAAAATAATGAACACGTGGGAGAAGATAAAGAAGTTTTTCTCAGTCTCAACATGCGATAGTCGATCCCGGAGGAGAAAAGCTTTCCTTATCTTCCTGCAAGTGTTCTTTATTTTCCTTTCCTTATTCTTTCATTTCTAATCCTATCAATCCTTCTCAATTTATATATCGCTCTCAAATCTTTCATCTCAAAGACATTGAAACTTTTTCTCGACCGAGCACTTATCATCTATGTTTCACATCCATACAATACAGAAGGTGAACACATACATTCAAACATTCTTATCTTTATTTCTTTCGAAATATTTCCTTTCTTCCATACTTTTCTTAGGCCCCCCAATACTTTCATTCCTTCTACCACTCTGTTCTTTATTTCTTTTTCCGTCCCACCCTTACCTTTCACCCAACATTACTAGAGATTTGAATTCATTCACCTCCTCAAGTTTCCATTCTCACACTTCTACAAACCAATTCCTCCCTCCACATTTCCTCATCCCCACCTCCAATCCTCATAACTTTATTCTTCGCTGGATTGAATTTCAATCTCGTGTTTGCACATTTCCTTTCAAACTCTCTCACAAGTATTCTCATCTTTTCTCCAGATTCTGCCACCAACACATGCCGCATCATCTGCAAAAAGTAAAACATTCACTTCACATTCACCCTCCATATTTCTCAACGTAATTCTCTTCCCTTCTCTCTCCATTTTTCTAAGTAAACCATTCATCAATAGATTAAAAAAACATGGAGATATTACACACCCCTGTCTCAATCCCACTCCTATGCTAAACCAATCCGATAGTTCTCTCTTCACCCTCACTCTTGATCTACAATTCGCATATATATATATATATATATATATATATATATATATATATATATATATATATATATATATATATATATATATATATATATATATATATATATTATATATATATATATATATATATATATATATATATATATATATATATATATATATATACGTGATGGATCGGATGCGGGTCATAGAATTTTCTTCAATTTGCGGATGCGGATGCGTTCGAATTTTCTTCAAGTGCGGATGCGGATTCAGATTCGGATGTAAATTTTGATGAGGAAGCTCAGATGATGCGGATACAGAGGATGATGTAAATTTTGATGAGAAAGCTTCGATGATGCGGATGCGGATGCGGATGCGGATGTTGAATTTTCGGAAAAGTGCGGATGCGGATGCCCATCACTAATATATATATATATATATATATATATATATATATATATATATATATATATATATATATATATATATATATATATATATATATATATATATATATATATATATATATATATATATATATATATATATATATATATATATATATATATATATATATATATATATATATATATATATATATATATATATATATATATATATATAATATATATAATATATTTTAGATTTGCCAAAACAGAAAAGTATGGCTTTAGCTTAATGGATGTTGGAGCTGCTTGTTACCTTTTTATGAATGGTTTAACAGATTCCAGAAAAAAAGTCATTGACAAGGTTTGCTCATATATATATATATATATATATATATATATATATATATATATATATATATATATATATATATATATATATATATATATATATATATATATATATATATATATATATATATATATTAGAAACTTTTTAAGAAAACTAAACACACTCATCCTCTAACAATATAACAATGGGAACCACTTTAAAAAATGATAAAAGATAAAAACTAAGACATTTTAATAAAGAATTAAAATGGAAATTGAAATAGGCTAAAACATGGGCATAACATTTCGAAGCTATTAGGCTTCCTTATTTGAACGCCTCTAAAAGAGGCATTCAAATATGGAAGCCTAATACCTTCCATTTTATTCTTTGTTAAAATGTCTTAGTGTTTTATCTTTTATCATTTTACAAAGTGGATATATATATATATATATATATATATATATATATATATATATATATATATATATATATATATATATATATATATATATATATATATATATATATATATATATATATATATATATATATATAAAGTTCAAACATGAAAAAATACTAACAGCTCACATTCTGAATATATATAAAAAGTAATTAAAAATACTAATGCATTAAAATATTTAAAAGGGAGAAAGTTGACATTTCATCCTTATGCTAGAGGTCCTTCTCAAATTTTCTCAGTTTTGAGAAGGGTCTCTAGAGTGAGGCTGAAACATTAACTCTTTCCTTTTTAAATGTTTTAATGACTTTAGTGGTTTTAATTACTATATATATATATATATATATATATATATATATATATATATATATATATATATATATATATATATATATATATATATATATATATATATATATATATATATATATATATATATATATATATATATATATATATATATATAAAGCTTTAATTTTTTTTTTTGGTGTGCATGTGTGATTGCATTTATTGCATTATGAAAGTCTTAATGAGTTAAAGAAACCAGAACAAAGGTTTGTGTAAGTACTTGATTTGTGGCAGCATCATGATTGATGTTAAATTTTACATTTAGAATGGAAACCAGTGAAAATTTCACAGTCCTTTGGTGAGCACTGGACACAAAACCTATGAGGTCGGTTCTGATTTTAATTCACAGCAAGGTGACGAATCCATGGAACTGTAAATGCCTATAGAGGATTTTCTTGGACCGAGAAAATACTAATGGATTCACATGAGAATTGAAATAAAGAGAAAGGATAGTTGTTCTTAATGACTAAAAAAAAAAATCAGTTTCTTCATAGTGTCGCAATCCTCCTAACTTCACAATTTAGGACGACCCTTTGAAATTTCAGCTCTGTAGTTTGCTTGTATGCTAATAAAATTTTCCACCAATGGTTTATTACTGATTTATGACGTTCAGTGCTTGTTTACTAATTGCATTTTTGATATAAAAGAATTTAATATAATATAGATTCATTGGGATAAGTTATTATTTAAAAATAATATTTATGATTTCAAGATAAAATTAATTGATGAACCTGTTATGGCGCCGAATACTAAATGAATATATTTTGAAGTTCATCAAGAAAATAATGCTAAGTTGTACCTGTCTCTTAATACCAGGGCTCTTTAGCTTGTAAACTTTTACTTGGTATCTTCATTAAAATTTCAGCCTCCGACTTTGTCTTTACTATTTTAAAAAAAGGCTTCCTATTAAAAGTCATACGGATCTGCTTCTCCCAGAACTTTTAACAACTTTTTTATTATTATTATTATTATTATTATTATTATTATTATTATAATGATATTATTACAAAAATTTTCATGCTCCCAAAAAATATTATTTAAGGAAATAAATTGCCAAGCCTGTCAAATGGTTGAAAATGACAGATACGGTAATGACATAGGATGTTCAAGAGAGATTTTTTAATGCTACTCTGGAACAAGGAATAGTAAAAACAAAGTAAAAGGATATTAATGATTAAAGTACCCCAAGAGATTCTTTATTTGATTGAAGAGATTATAAACGGTTGTTGATAAGACTCATTTTAAAACAAATGTAAAAATTTTGTTAACAATGGCAATTCATGTTCACAATCTTGTTTTGCGCACACATAACTTTCTTTAAAAGAATCCATATTTATTCAATGGGTTATAATATTTTAGTTTTGTAGTTAAGAAATTAAAGGAAACACATATGCAGTTAAAAGCAAAATTGTGCAAATAGTTTCAAAATTTGGCCAGATGTTAAATTTCATGTAAGAAAGGAACTATATATATATATATATATATATATATATATATATATATATATATATATATATATATATATATATATTATATATATATATATATATATATATATATATATATATATATATATATATATAAAACGGACTAAACCATAAGCCATATCACAAAACTATATTAATAGCAATTGACATAAACAAAGCCTTCGATACTGTCCCAAACATAATCTTATCCATAAAATCCTCCAATCCAACATCACACAAAAATACTAAGAAATGGCTATCCAACTTCCTATCAGGAAGAACCGCCCAAATACAACAAAACGGCCAAAAATCACGTACCATCAACATAAGGAACGGAGTTCCCCAAGGAGCCATACTCTCCCCCACTCTATTCAACCTATACACAGCAGACCTCCCACAACCCCAAACAGCTTCCACCCGCATCACTTCACACGCCGACGACATAACTATTGCCACCACTCACAAAGACCTCACCACCGCAACAACACTCACACAAGACTACCTAACACAACTCCAAACTTGGCTAGTAGAAAACAGGATGACGGCATCACCAAACAAATTCTCCATAACCCTCATAACAACAGACAAACACATATCCAACACCTACCCACAAGTCCTACTAAACAACACCCCCATACCCTTCAACAAAACCCCAAAGATTCTCGGCCTAACATTTGACACTCACCTCACTTTCTCCAAACACATTCAAAATACCACCACAGCCGCAACCAGAAAACTCAACATCCTCAAAACAGTGGCCAACACTGACATACACAACAACATACAAACTTCAATTGCAATCTACAAACAATTTATACGCCCCACCATCAACTATGCCTCCCCATCTGGCACCCTCTGCTCTCCGAACAAAACTTAACGACACTCCAAATAACACAAAATGAAGCCCTTCGCACCATTACCGGCTGCACACCCACAACCCCTCAACAACACCTTCATAACGAAACCAAGATACTACCTATAAGGAACCACCTCGAAATGATAGGCACCCAATTCTATGCAAAAACCCGTAACACCCACACACCATGTCACAAAACTCTCCTCCAACCTACCAATCAAAGACTAAAACAACCTCCATCGTCCACCGGAGCCTTTTACAAACGGATCCTAAATCACATTCCCCCTCCTCCCCCCAATACCACAACAACCAAACATATACACACTCAACTAACACATTCATATATGACCAACAGACCTCCAAACAGCATCCTTAACGAACCCCCTCCCGAATTAAACACCGACTCCAACAACCTCCCAAGACACTTACAAACCTCACTAGCAAGATTGAGATGCGGGCACCACCCAAACTTACAACATTACAAAGCACAATTTCAATTTAAACCAGGCAACATCTTCCACTTGTACCAGATGCAAAAGGGCCCCGGAGACCGTAAAACACTTTCTTTTACACTGTCCCTCCAACTGTCGCCCCAAAATCTTCTGGGGCATCACTTCTTTGAAAGATCTCTGGACGAGACCGACTGCGGCGGGAGGCTTCATTAGCGAAGTGTGGCCGCCTCAACGTGGGGTGGTCAGGGGGTGTAAAAAAAAAAAAAATAATTATATATATATATATATATATATATATAATATATATATATATATATAATATATATATATATATATATATATATATATATATATATATATATATATATATATATATATATATATTACCTGTCATGGTAAGTTTCTCACTTTTTTTTATTTCCAGTATGGAGAGCGCCTAAGTACTCCAGTTGGTAGTGTTGAGTAGAGAGGTAGCTTTGAGCTGTTGGTGAATACACATGTGATTTGTACCACTTGTTTGATGTGGATTTGATACATTGTGTTTGATCATTTGTTTCTATAGAGTTTACAATTTTCTTTGTTAAAATTTTCGCAATAAATTTAAACCCATATTTGGAATTATTTGTTGTTTGATATTCATTTAATCTGGATTTGCAAAGTGAATTTTCTAGTAAGAAAGTTCCTGGTTTTCCATTTCCAAAGGGCCTTTTTGAGATCTTGTTTTTAGTTTTCATAAGAAACCTCTGGTTGTTTATATTGTAAAATTTTCCTTCAATCCTTTTGCAAAAGTATTTCTTTGGAGCCAGATTTATATAATTAACGTTCGCAGGTAAGCTTTTAAAAATAATTTTATTTGCAATCATTTATTTTCTGCTTCATCCATTCTTTGTTTTCATCAGTGAAGTGGAATTTGAAAATATTTTATTTGATATAAGCTATATATATATATATATATATATATATATATATATATATATATATATATATATATATATATTAATTTAATTTTAATGTAGTAGAATAATTTATTATATAGTACTAATATTAATAATTATATAAAACTAATAATTTCTCTCCTCGTTATCAGTAAAAAATAGTTTTAATTAATTTTTTTTTTTAAATAGGAATTATGTAAAAAGCATTTTGATTCTTGGTTCTCTTGGCATTCTAAGATGGACGTCAGTTAAACTCACAAACTACCAAGAACATGTTTCCGAATATGGAGTTCATTGCAATTTTTTCTTTACATTAGCGGCTATAAAGGTTTGTCAGGTTTCATATAACTTATGTTTTGAGTTATGTACCTTTTTTTATTAACTCCGTTTAATTATTTTAGTGATATATATATATATATATATATATATATATATATATATATATATATATATATATATATATATATATATATATATATATATATATATATATATATATATATATATATATATATATGTGTGTGTGTGTGTGTGAGAAAAATAATTTTTTTTATTCACGCTATCCAAAAAATTAATCAAACATTAGACAATAAATTAATAACTTTCAAGATTTTATACATCCTCAACATCGGCATTTAATAATTGCGGATGCGGAATCTGATATTGCAAAATCCTGAACTGCGGATGTAACACATCACTAACCTGTACATGAGTTTGGAGTTGGCATGTATGGTACACAGCATTCGAACTACGTTAATAGTTTAGTGGAGGATATATTGGGTACGTACCCGCAACCCTACCTAACAATGAGGGACACGCTGGCGCCAATGCACCAATCCGACACGGTTACATGGAATATATTAGGGTATACACTGATAACGAAAAGGTTAACATCACACTACAGTGGGATAATCAGCCACAACATATGTATACAAGCTTTATTTACGTTATTTATTAGGT
The DNA here is from genome assembly GCA_009176605.1 of Armadillidium nasatum. Classification (NCBI taxonomy): domain Eukaryota; kingdom Metazoa; phylum Arthropoda; class Malacostraca; order Isopoda; family Armadillidiidae; genus Armadillidium; species Armadillidium nasatum. The sequence goes on along the minus strand of SEYY01001688.1, from coordinate 23,440 downwards.
TATCTCGGTTATTTATGTTACTGTTACAGAAGATGTTCGAAATGTTGTCCCTGCATTTCGATACAGCATTGGGGACGTCTTTGCAAGGATTGGCAGATTCTTTCAAACGTTCCAGTCGCATTGCGCAGTCGATTGCAGTCATCCTCAATCCTATGTAGTAACTGTTACTCACTATCTACCAGTAGTCCAATGGATTTAAATGGGGTGATTTTGGGGACCAGGCCATAGGACCTCCTCGACCAATCCAACATCTGCCAATCTCGCGGTTCATGTGACGCCTCAAACGGGGACAGAAATGTGCCGGCGTTCCATCGTGCATGAACCACATACGACGACGTGTTTGGAGGTCAACGTCATCGAGCATGTCTTGTAATTCAAGCCGCAGGAACCGGAGGTATTTTCGACTATTGAGATATCCACGTTTGATGTGTGGTCAAGAAGACGATCACCCACTACCCCTAACCACACATTCAGTGTAAACCGTTTGCTGTTAGTGGGAGACACGTATTGCGTGGGGATTTGTGTCACACCACACATGGGTATTGTGGTGATTAACAATGCCCTCCCGACCGAAGTTAGCTTCGTTAGTAAATAGTATGCGTCTTAAATGGTGTGGTTTTACTGCAAGTCGCCCTTCCATCCATTCACAGAAGATCTGTCTTAGACGAAAGTCGGGATCATTTAGACCTTGGACACGTTGCAGGTGGTACGGATACAGTAATTGTCCATGTAATATCAGCCACACACTACCACTGACTGGTTGCTACTCCTCAGCGATCCTCTTTGTGGACATTCCAGGTGATTGTTCCGCCCTTTGTAATATACATTACAGATTGTATCGGCTATTACGATTGGTGGCCCTTCTGATCGTCGTCTATGTACGAAGCTGCCATGTTCCACGAGACGATGGTGGATCCTGGTGAACGTGCGGCTATCTGGT